>MOOZ01000186.1:959227-993691 GCA_002930495.1 Cecropterus lyciades
AAACTAAGTGAGTGAAAAATCTGAATGTTCTGTTCGAACAAGATACGGTTGACAGTTTTGGAGATACAGCACTTTTTCAAAAACCGAATAACATGACTTTGTAATACTATGAAAAACAAACTTATGTTGGTCGTTAGAAAACTGTTCAACTTTATTTATTATGATATAACTTTATTAATAATAATGCTACGGGACCCTTCACCTGCGAGTCCAACACGCACTTGACCGGTTTTATTAAAGAATTTAGATGTTTTTTTAGTGTTGACTTTTTTGTCGCTTCTTCATTCTTCACAATCTACTCATGACCATATATACTTATGTATCTACCAATTTAAGTATATGATATTGTCCGCAAGATAGATACTTAAGTATATAAAATAAATAACATTTCATTAAAGGCAGTCAAACGGATTAATTAAATACTTTGTGATTATTAAATAAATTATTTAGGATAAGTCAACCTTAGGACTGCACGTAAGAAATAATACCTTCCAAACTTCATAAAGTTGTAAATGTTAATTTTGGATTAGTACTTTCCCACGTCCCTTAATAGCTATATATTTTTCCTCATCCGAAAAATGACCGAACGAAACTGAAATCTTCTATCTACATTTCTTTCAGTTCAAAATATCCCTTTACTTAAAAATAATTAAGTGAATTATGAAAAAAAAAACGTACTACAGTACCAACTACAACTATTGTAGTACTTTTTCCCTTTTCAGGTAATTATTTTTAAGTAGTCGGGTTTTTGTTTTCATATTAATTTATTTAAGGGGGAGAGCTGTCCCTAATCCCCTTCCCCCGCAGTCATGTGACCAGGCGTTTACGCTATCACGGAAGCGATTACCGTTTAGGCGATCTACTCGTATGTCCCAGAAGTCAATACAAACTCTTGTAATCATAGTAGTCTAAATACACTTAATATTATTTTTATGAACACTGTTTTTTCATTGTAATAGGTCAGACTTGCGTATGGATAATGGTCTCTACAGATTTACTTTTTTCGGGGATGGCCAGTCACATCGGACTCTTGCTTAAGATCTTGCAACGACGCTTAGAGTCATTGGCCTTAACCGAGAAAACTGATGAAGAACATTATCAAGATTTAGTCCAATGTATAAAACTGCATCAACGACTTATTAGGTATGTTGAAAATACTTTTCACTTATAATAAGATGTACTTAATAACTATTCATTTATCTTTTTATTTATTTTCAGCTACTGTAATGACCTCGAAGCTGCATTTTCTTTGGTTAATCTCATCAACTATGTGCTAAGTTCTGTAAATATTTGCTGCGTTCTGTTCGTTATTGTGGTAAGTTTTCGCTTGTACAGTATCTAATAGGGGACAAGTGCTTAAGATGACATACCCTGATAAGATGACACACCAGCTTTATTGTTTAAATATTTGCACAAAAGGTTTTTACTAAGTGCTCATGTCTGTCGCTAGTACCGAAGTTCAGTAGTGCGGACAACGAACGCGCATTGAAAAGTAGTGAACGTTTTCTTAATTTTGTAATGGAAATTATTTTTCTGTCACTTTTATGTGGAAGTAAAAATATGCTTACAGTAAAAATCTAGCTTTTGAACTATTTTATCGTAATCACATGGCTCAAAAATTGATATATTGTTAGTTATTTTGTTATGATATTTGAATAAAACTTTCGTTATCAATTTGCTAAGATGACGTATAAGGTATAATTAATTACAAACGAGCATCGATGCGAAAAAGTTGGTGACAGGGAAACTTGGATATGACAATCTACGCCGTAAAAGTAAATAAGATGGGTTGGTTATTGGCACCTAAGGGTTATGTGCCACAAGCAACCCTTTGGCGTCATTTATACAGTTCCTATGAATCTTGGTCGTTTAACATTAATTTTTAACGCCGATATGGAAAAAGCACTAGTAAGTAGATCATGTACTCGATTTATTTTTTTTAATTGGCATTGATAGAATTTGCGGAAAAATTAGGGTTGGACCAAAAGATTTCATAAAAATGAACATAAGCTACCTGCGATGGGTTGATAGGGTTTAAAGAACGAAACCAATCATATCTTACTCTGAGCTTCAATGCCGTCATCAGACTAAAAGTCTAAGATGACATAGCATGTCATCTTACACCGTACATGTGTTATCTTACACACGTAGTATACGTGCAATTAATGTTTGTTTTTTTTTTAATTTTATATTGTGTTGATTGTGTTATAACTATGATTATTTCGTTGATTATAAAACAATTCCAAATATATGTATGATACCAATCTTAATAGACTTTATTTTAAATATTTGTGGTGAAACAAAAAGCACTCATCTCAAGCACTGTTCTCCTACACATATCTCTGTTTTATTGTTCAAGTTTTAAGAATGCTTATTAATATAATATAATACAAAATAATATAAAACTATCATGTTATGAAACAAGTAGATAACGGTTTGTGTTTTTATAAAACACATGCAATAAATGATTATTTTTTTTAAATTATCCATGACATACATTTTACATATTTTAAATATTTATTATGTTTTTAGTTATTGGAACCTTTAATGGCTATTAGCAACAAACTGTTTTTAATGTCGGCTGTGATTCAAATTGGAACATTATGTTGGTATGCAGATGACATATTCCATGCGGTATGTATATTTATTTAAGTAGACTTTTATTTATACGTATATTAATGTTTAGTTTTTCAGGTCATTATTAAACCATAGTTAGGTAACCGTAATTAGAATATACCTATATAAGGTTACCGACTAATCGTTCATATAACACGCAAAAGGTTAAAATATAACGTGTTATAAGAAGTTGCATGAATTGCCTAAGTGGTGATTGCCGTCTATGGGGACATCAGTGACCAACTTTATTCAAAACATTAAAAATATTATAAAATTCTGCAAGATGCTATTATTTTTCTGATTTCATGTTTTCTGTACAGAACGCTGATATAGCATCAGCAGCCTATAATAGTGGATGGTACCGCACTAGTCCGCGATGCAGGCGCACTCTTCTTTTTCTTATTCGGAGGTCAGTTAGCAAATAACACCAAAGTGTGATATTGTTGCACTGATTTTATGATATAGATTGGTGGTGCATAACTATTTCTTGAAGTACCTACTATCGTTAGTTATAATCTTATAAAAACCATTCTATCTATTATAAAAAACGATAGTTCTGCTATCTGTTGGGAATCATTGTTCTATCGATACGTCATTGAAATTCGATTATCAACCGACAACACTAATATAGGTAGAAGTACCTACTTAACTGAACATAATACGGAATGCAGTAAAATTGTGTTTATACCTAATTGCACAGAATATTTTTTAACATCAGAAATACAGTTGTATACTTTCACTTTTCGAATATATTATTAAGGTTAATAGTACGTATTTATTACATTTTACATTACAGGTCCCAAAAACCAATTGCTTTCACTGCGATGAATTTTACAATTATTTCACTTGTGACTTATTCCGCGGTAAGAAAATAAACTTTCGTATATTTTTTGGAACTAAGCTTAATTGTAACTAATATTTTTTAATATTACAGATCCTCTCAAGGTCTTATTCGTATTTTGCACTTCTGTACACGATGTACAACGAAAATTAAAGTGGGTAGGTACTTAAACGTACCAGAAATTATTTCACTATGTAGCTAATACTTAAATACTCAATACTAAAAATAAACACATGGCAAGGTATTTTTCAGTAAGTATGTGATGTTAGTCTATGAGCCAACTTTACCCGTGACCTATAAGCTGTTAAATAAAACGCTCAAATGGGTATGTACCTACTCAAATACATAAGGAAGCAGTATTACGGCATATGTATATGGCAATGTATATCCCGGATCCATAGGATGACAAACAAAGAGAAATAAATAATTGGCACATAATAAAGTTTTTTACTAAATCCTTTGTTCTTATGAAACACGAAAACTACGTTTCCTTAACTAAATTCTGAGTCATGCTTATAAGACTGCTAGAGGATTCCAATGTCTATTTTAAAAAGTCAATGTACTCTAGATATCAATAGAGTAGGTACTCGAATTCCTAGGTTTCGAGTCGCTTTTTTTAAAGTAGTAGGTAACTATCAGATATGTAATAGACACCGTAAACCTAATTATACTTTTTTGTCGTATATTGACCTTGCTCGTTAGACGACGCTGATCCCACCGTAGATATTTAAATTAACTCCATAGTGGATACCGTTGAGCAACTGATTACTCATGCAGCGTGCATGTCCCCGGCGCTGGACGATCATCTTCAATCAAGATATACCTACGATAGAAACGTGAAGAAATGAACAGGGCACTATCCATAAAAAGCTTATATTCTGGAAGTTTTATTCACTTTTATTTTTTAAACTTCATTACATTTAAAAAGTCAGGTGTTCCTAACCGTTATAATGTTAAAAGTCTTATAAAACTCCAATCATTATTTAAACCGCAATCAAATGCAAGCAATTTAGTAGATCGCACGTAGATAGCAACCACCTCGAGTTGTTCTTGGTCAAATAAAACTTGAAAGTCACTAACAATGCTACAATGCTCAGGCGAGTTGAAAAGCTACTTATTTGATGCCCTACTTTGCACTGATATCTTTTTTAGCATTCGTAACCTACTTAAACTAATAATCATTGCAACATTGAAGTAATAATATCCAGTTAGGTTACAGTATAACTCACTGCACTCGCCGTAATGCGTTATTTAAGTACATAGGCGGTTTCAGGCAAGAAAAAATAAAGCCGAAAGCATTTCCTACCCCGAGGCCTAATACAGGGCATGATCATTTCAAATGCGTGTTTTTACGCTCAGTAATGGTCACTTACGACAGATAAATTAAGTCGCAATCTTCTAATGAATAGTAGAATGCGCTCATTAAGTTACACATTAGGTACCTACCGTGAGAGGAAAGTAAGGCCTTTCGCACACTTATCAACAGGATGCGATGATGGGCTCATCAGGCAATCATCTAAATGACAAATTTAGATTTGTTTTGGCTCTAGGCAATTGAGTATGTTGTATGGTGTATGTTAAGTGTGTATGTTAAGTAAGTATCTTAAGTATAGCAAGAATTAATATAGACAAAACAAATTCAGTTGCAAATAGTTTTATAAAGGCACTGCTGAAATAACTGATGTCTTAAAACTTATTGATGTCTTAAAAATTCCATTATTTTCAGATCTTTTTACTTGTACTGCAAACGTAACCACTCTGTGCCTAGCTATCTTCGTTGCCAAAATATTTATATCGTAATTTTGTAGCATGCTATTGTATGGGGCAAGCCTTAAGTCTTACCTGTAACTAACTTTAATATAGGTGTCCATTTAAAACGTTAGACACACTCCTTTTATTTTATGTATATTTTTCTATCATAATCTTCAGTATGGAATTTATAAAGCGCGGTATATACACTATATCCGAATGCAGTTGGCATTTTATACACTATATCCGAATGCAGTTTTTACGTTCCACGGTGATTAAACATAATATGTGACGTGACGTGACGTGAAAATTGATATAATCCGAGTGTAGAGTACGATTAACATTTCTGTTAATTTGAAGGTTTTCTTACCTATCGAGTCATGTATACAGTATTTATTAATTGTTGTCAATTACTTCAGCATTTTTATTTCATCTATTAAATAAATTTTGGTTTTTGCTTGCTTGCCTATATTTTAACATATTACATATAAAGGCGTAATAATAATAAGGAATAAACTTAGTCATTAAAATTTAACGCTTCTTAAGAATTATATAGATCGCTATTGGTGCCCATCCCACACGGACTGCAAAGTAATATATTTTATACTTGGCGTATGAATATGTCAATTACAATACTTATTTCAATCTGAGTGTTACGCTTTTCATACTTGGTAGAATATAAAGAATGATCATATTATTACATAAATAAGTAGGGCAAACTTTGTGATAAGATTTTTTTGCCGTGCTCGAATTTAGTTTGTTCACGGCACACATATTGATTTTTCTTCGCTTCAAGGTATTATAAGAATGATAAATAATCTGCTCTGTAATCTTATTACATATTCGTAAGCATCAAATAGCTAACTTCTTTGGATTTGGCTCGCAGTACATCATCAGAATCGTCAATTTTCTATTAAATTATGTCATCCTAGATACCTAAGTTGATTTCAAGTTTTATGAGAAACGGATCAGTAGAAGCTGAGTTATTCGTCCATTTGTCGCGCAAATATTTAATGCAAATCTAAGACTTATACGTTATTTACATGGTTGCCCTTGTCAAAATTTAACCAAATTAAATTGGGACCCCACGACAGGTGCTTCCACCAGCTTTCAAATAAAAAAAATGTCAAAATCGGTTCACCCAGTCAAAAGTAACGAAGGTTCAAACATAAAAAAATACAATCGAATTGAGAATCTCCTTTTTTGGAAGTCGGTTAAAAAAAAGGCATAACATGATGTATTTTGAACTTTATTTACACATTACAGAGTACAAAGCTATACGTGTATATACAAAACTAATTAATATTGGAATAACAGAAACTCACATGCACGTAACATGTAATAACTGTAACGAATATAACAATGTTAACAACATACGATTACAAATAGGTATTTCTTTACTGAAAAATATAAAGATGCCGATACAGAATTGATTGGACAGTTGTAACAATCCAAAACAAAGTGGCACTGACTTCCAACCGATATGGCAACACATATGGTTTTATTAATATGAAGTGAGCCTTATTTTGTGCGTTTAGGCCTTCACCGCCTTTCCACCAGTCTTCAGGATTGTACATTATGTGGAATTGAATAGATAATTAGTTTCGTCATAACATCTTTCAACTGAGTTGAAATATCAGCACTAAAGAATTTAAAAACGCTTGTTGTGCCCTTTACCTTTGCTTTTCGGTGGAAGGATGTGGTTGGCGGCTCACTTATATATGAGGCGACCATCTTAGTCCTCGAGAGTAGCAACGCATCTGTGATCGACTTCAGATAGAATATATGTATGATAGTTCTATATGAAGTTGCTTACAGATGTCCATGGGCGGTAGTAACTACTTACCATCAGGTGGACTGCTGCTAGTTTGCTACTTCAGTCTACCTAATATTTTATTAGGTAAATTAAAATCTAAATATTGTACACTTTGCAATTCAGTATTGGCATCTTATTAAATAACTGAAAAATAAGTAATGCGTATATTCCTACCCATGTAAATTACGTGACGAATATAAATACATAGGAGTTACTTTGATCAAATCCATTGTTGGCACTTATACAGATTGAGTAATTTTATTTTTGTCAAGATGAACATTCAATACACTGCTAGACACCATACGTGCAACTTCATAATTAAGAAACTGTTTGTATACTTATAAATTAATTTTGACTGCATTACTTCGGTGTTTATCCTAATGCTCTCAATACCTTAAAACCCATAATCGACTCACTTCATTCAATTATTATATAAACAAATCATACTCAATAGGGACGCTCGCTAGATTTAAATGGACCGATCCGTATGAAATACAAGTCTTTACTACAGTCCATTCCTTTATTTCAAATCAAGTCCTAGACATATAAGCATTCTTAACATTGATCCTTCGAATGAGGCGTCAGAGTACCGCGCCCAACGCCCGCGCACGTATCGCCTAATAATAGACAATAACAGACGAACACTGTGGCCTATTCTATATTGTTTCTGGTACAGAGAAAGACTATACTAGCCTCATCGTTCACGGCTACAACGAGCACGATGTCACGAAAACACCAAATATTATTTTATTTGGTATTTAATGTATAAAAAACCATCCAACCGACAAGCGATTTTATTTTTTAAGTACTCAGAATAAAGTCTATGGTCTCAGCAGTGAATATTCATCTTTACGTCCATATCAGAGTATTATGACTCTGTTAATTATCAAGAGATGTTGATACAATTACTTTAATTAATCCATTCGAACTAAATACGCTATTTACATGTCGATTGTACATGTCGACTTAAAGACAATTTCAGAAACATTTTCAACATCCATTCTCAACTTACAATAGTTACAATACAATGGTCTGCGGCGAATATTCATCTTTACGTCTCAGAGTATTTTATCACTCTGCGAATAATTTCGGATCACATGCGCACATGGAACTTGCCGGCCTTTGTCACGTACTTAACGCCTTTGAACGGTTTATATTTAGCGCCATACATGTCGAGGCGGCTAACACGTAAGCCGCTTACCGCGAGCTGTGGTATTGTAAAATGCACGTTGATACTGGGATTTGCTCCCGTCGTGTCCGCACCTGATGCTACAGACACCTGAAACAAATTTATTATTAAGTACCAGCTTCCGCATGTTTAAATATCTTAGTTATCCTTTGGTCTAAAGTAATACTTCAATATCTTTAAATCCACTTCATACTCCTCTTTATCTCAAACCTATCAGTTAAAATTTATAATCAACCTGGACACAGGCCTACAAGTAGAAGAAAATCCACAAATAGGTTTCATGCTACATGATTTATAGAAATATCGGTAAGAAAAGACGATTAGCAACTTACAGAGCCTTTGATGTTAGGCAGCTTTGGCAGTTCTATACGTCCAATATCCCACAGCAGTACTTTGCTGACAGGGTCATACGAATATTTTCCTTGATTCGCAGTCAAGGAACAATTCAATACACACTTGGGCATACAGATCTCTAAAGCGACATCTGAAAATAACAGAACATTTTAGTGTTACAAATTAGAAATTATATACAAATATTGTACAGAAGAAAAGAAATTGGAACAGACGCGTAGCGAGCGGAGGTGGATGTTCGCACTGGGTTCACAATTTTTAGGGGGCCCACAACTTGGAAAATTTCAGCTCTTTCGTATTACATAATGTATTTTCCTGTGCTACTGACTACTCATCAATAAAACTTATCTTTAGAAACTCGATATTAGTACATCTAATGTGGAATAAAATTATTAATAAATTAAGCAAATTTATTTAAATGACAGAGTCAGAAATATTTGAAAATAATATATGTAAAAATCAAAGGAACATATTTAAAAATTTACATTACAATGTACATTACATTACTTCTCCAGCTGCTTTATATTCCCTCAGTGCATTAAAATTATACATAATATTAACCTTATAAATTAATACCTACTTTCTAAAGTTCTTCCCATTGTTTGTTTAGGGCCAACTGTCAAATCTAATCGGCCCTGGTCGCCATTACTTCGTAAAGCCAAACTGTGTCGCACATATATAGGAATAGCTACGACGCTCTGCGATCCGATATGATACGACATGAGCCTAAAGTTGCCGTCAGGAGGAATGAAGGATAATATTCTTTCAGACTGAAACGTTTTAAAATTGTTTATTCTATTATAAGAAATTAAATAAATTGTGATCATTCTTAAATACCTGGCATATACCTTACAATAATACAATATAAGAATATATATAAATATATGTCTGTACCTATACTAATATATAAAATAAAGATGGTGTGTGTCTGATTGAACTCGATCACGCAAGAAACACTGGTCCGATTATATGAAAATTTGCATGGCATGTGGCTAATTTGCCTGTTCAACTTATAGGCTACTTTTATACATAATATTAATAATATAAATATTTTATTAATATCTATTGCGAAGCACGAGTACTACAGCTAGTATATAGCTGCTCTTTTCTGCCCCCTTGGCGACCTCCATGGCATGCAATGAGTATATGAATCTAGTTCATTATATATAAATATATTTAAATATGATGAACTAGATTCACATACTCATTCGCCACGGGCGTCGCCAAGGGGGCGAGAAGGGCAGCTGCCTAAAGATACAAGTTTTAAAAATTGGACGTCACTATACCCCCGTTGCCTCCCTCCCCCAACTCCCATAGAAGTGCAAAAGTTAATTGTCACTGGTGCATAGGTTAACTGACGCCAGTCGGCGCCCTTATTGCATGCAGATTATTGTCAATATATGCGAGACAGATTAGTATATCCAGAAATTATAGTAGAACTACCCATGAATGGTCAACTACTAAAACCATACACACTATTGCCTTAAAGCATACAGGTAGGAACACATTAACCTACAACCAATCACAAACAGAAATTATAAATCATATTTAGAATATGCCATGTTACTATAGGGCATACTGCAATAGTTACTATAGTGCATACTGTGGACTGCAAACAATATCTGTTTTACAGATATGAAATATTTAAGTGTAGGTAAAAAACATGACCAATTACCTCCCATCGTTTAAATCTTACACACGGATGAAACGAAACATCATCAAACAGGCGTGGATTAACAAATGTCAGTGTTAAATCTGGCATACCACTGAGCTTTATACAGCAATCAATCTGAAAATTAAATCATACAACAGAATTTTTAATGTAATTGTAATTGTAATGGTTTCTCATTATAAAGCATTTTAATTTCCTTTAGAGCCAATACTTTCTAATTATGCAAAAGAAACAAAAATTTAAATTATACAAAATTTTAAAAGTAGGATAAAATCATACAAGAGAATAGTAGAAGACAGATTGTTCCTTAGACAACTTAAATGTTCATTGCATTAATGTTTTAAAAATAAATTATTCTTGATCAATGATTTAACGTCTGAACTTACGTAGCCTTGTATTTCCGCGGATACTGTAGCACCACTTTTGTCTATAATGGCATCCACCTCTTCAACCACATCAAAGTATGCCTCATTATTAGCATACTTGACACCGGAACGCCGCCAGGGTACATTTGAGAGTTGACCAGAAGGCAGTATGGAAGACACACTGAAAGCAAGGCATCAACAAAATAACCTAATATCTCAGTTTTCCATAGGTGTGTCTTACATTTGAATTTGAAAAAACTGTTCTCAAATGTACAAACATTTTTTCTCAGATATCTCACTTTGAATATTAATTACAATTAAATGTTAATAAGTCATGGTGATTACTTGTCATGCTATTACCTAATTATATTTCTAATAAAATAATAACTATAAATAAATAATTATTGGCAATGCTCTATAAAACATTCAGTTATATAATTATAGTAAAAACCACATGTCTTTTGCTACAAGAATATAATATTTTGGACAAATTTAATTTATATTATTAATGGTACTTAAACAAGTCAAAATTGTGCATGTTACTGAAAACTTAATTGCAAAACTAAGTCTCATAATATGTGTAAAAATACAGTTAGTATATTAAATATGCATATTTTTGAGCTTACTTTGATTTTCCTGTAACGGTATTAGCTATTGTTCTTAAAATGTTTGGAGGTTTAATAAGCTCCTTCAGAATGTTGCTCTCTGTTGCCAGTGGAAAGCCATTGTCAAGCATTTCATCTAATAACTAAAATAATAAACATCAATAAAATATTAATATTATGTAAAATTTATTAACATGGGAAACAGTGTAAAGGAAAATGTGTAAAACAATATTATTACTGAAATAATTACCTCATAAACTACTACATAGTTCTCTTTAATAATAGTTTCTGTACAGTCTGAAAAATAATCCTGAAACATATGATACAATAAGTTTAGGCAGCAAGATAAAAATGTAAAGTTGTTTTAGTTATACTTGTGAGTGAGTTTAGATCAAGTTTAAAACAACTTTAACTGTAACTAAATTATATATGCAAATATTTGAAATCAAAACACTTATTTGAAAGTCTTAGAACTGTTTGTTGGTCTACTCTAGCAGAACCACTGCCTCACCTATTTGTACCTACTACTAGCAGTGTTAAGCAAAGCTGTTCTCAGGTTAAAAGGTATGGTAAGGGAGACATATTTGTGTTTGTGAGTGAGAACAACTGATCTGATCAGGGATTAGATTCCTACCTGAGGTTGTGGTTAAGGATTCTAATCATATATGGGGTTGATGACAAGTAGCTTGCTTATTTGCTACTGCTATTATATATTATGGAAGTAGCAACGGAGCCTGCAGCCCACCTGATGGTAAGCGACTACTGCTGCCCATGGACATCTGTAATCAACCTTAGGTAAGATCAGTCTCACCTAAGGTTAGCCACAGATGTGTTGCTACCCCTGAGGACTAAGATGGAATGCGTCGGAAAAGTATGTCTCCCTTACCACACCCTTCAGACCAGAACACAGCAGTGCTGCTATTAGGCAGAAATAGGTATGGTGATGGTGCTTCCGGAGTCGAACCACAAAGACCTCTACCACCTTCAAAAACTAAAGCTTTAATATAAAAATAAACTGATACTTGTGATACTTACTACAAATTCAAATTATAATAATTTTGTGCTTATATCATTAAATGAAAAATGACCACTAACTGTACTTGTAGACAATTTAATAGCAAGAAAATATTACAGTTTCATCACATTTAAGTTGTTAGTCTCTTTATCAATAAAGATTTTGCTAATTTATATGTGTTATTAACATACCTGGAATGTATCAACAACTCTATGAAGAAACTCTATAACAAAGAGTGGTGCAACTTCCTGTGTACTGACTGCCACAAGGGCAACTCCACCTCGCTGCACTGATATTAAGTAGTGATGAGGTGCAGCGAGGACTGGGGGTACATCCTGGAAATACAAATAAAATTATAATAGAATATTTGACCCAATAACCTCAATGATTTGCTCCAAGTTAAAAGTAGTTGTAGGATGGTGAAATGTTTATAAAATTTGGTTGTACTGCTATTATGCTTTATTGTTTTTGCTGCCATATCTAGTATAGAAAAACCAGAACCACCATAACAGTGCATTATGCCAGGCAAATAAACAGCGTGTTCATTTTTGAGAATTGAAATAATGAATATGCTAATTTCAAATATGATGCAAAATTCCGTTGTATTCCCATAAACTATGGAAACGATTACTTCTAGAGGTATATTAAAAAAAGAAATTGAGACTATTTTTTTCATGTTATTAAACATTCCAATAAAAATAAAAGTTTACTAACATTAGGGGAAGCACGCTGAGCTTCTAAATAGTAATCGCAAACTGATCTTGGTATCACACTACGCCAGTGTTTTTCGAGGAACACATCCCTAAAAATAAACAAATTATTAATAAGATAATTTCATTTACTGATCCCTTATTAAAAAAGAACACCGTACGTACCCAGATGGATTTATAATAAACAAACTGTGAATCATTATTAAAACAATCTACACTTTACACTAGACGAAAGAGTATGGTTTTAATTTCTACCTAATACAGATACAAAGATAGCTTTTACTTCATATCATATCATAAAAACTAGCAACAAACAACAACAGCCAACAAGGCTTGTGCATATTAGTAGGATTTGATAGACCTGACATGAGTTTGACATACTTGACAGTAAGACAGTTATAGCCTACGTCACCTTTTCGAAATTGTATTCCGGTAACCCATGTTATCCAGCCATAAAATAAAAGCTGTAAACCATTATTGAACAAATTTTGATTATTGGATACTGCATTTAAAATACCTTTATAAAAGAGGTGTAACCGACGGCGCCTTGTAACGGTGTTTATTGATTTGCCTCAATAAGATCGAACGTATGCATTTCAATTAAGAAATTGAACCTGACTGGTTACTGGTCGCAAAGTATGTATGGTTTGCCATCCAGGGCTCAGGTTCGATTCTTGATTTGTAGTAATCTAAATGATTTTGAATTCTAGATAATTGTTTACAGCTTCGACATTTGTATGTATACTTGTCTGTTCTGGTTATAGCAATAGGAATCTGCGATAGTAGATAGCAGCCCTATATAAGCCTAAGATATATGCTGGGCTCAAATTAAATTGTATCAGAGGTACCTAACAAAGATGATGCTTATTCATAATATTAAATTGACTTCTACACTTACCTTTTGTTATATGGTTAAGTATTCGAAATTTAATTAACCCTTCAATTTTAAACAAAACAAAAATTGTAACAATATGTTAAGGTCGAGTTCAAATGTAGTGTTATGAAGTAAAATTTTTTGCATTTACTTAGGAAATATAATGTGGCCATCTATTCAATTTACTTGTATATAATAGCAAACAAAAATGTCATAGTTACATTAATTAATGTATAATTGTTTGTACTTCAAAGTAGCAATCGAGTATGCAGTCAACCCAATTGGAAGTGAGCTGTGCTATGTACATCTCCTGTCGGTCCATCTTACTATACAAATAATGAGAAAATGATACACTTTTAGAAGCAATCAAGTTAAAGTTACAAAATAGTTATTTCTCATATTCTAAATTTAAGATTTTTCAAATCAAGAACATCCACATATTTCCGTGGAATTCTTGTAATAAATAGTATGTGGATTGCACATCTTCATGGATGTTTAATCCACATAGTTTGGAGTTATCTCCAAATGCAGATAAAGTGGACTTATTATTATTTCCATACCCCTTTAATGGGTGCCCAGCAGTGCTAAGTTCAAATAGTTACAAGGCAAATCACACTGAATATCTTTTTAATGGGTATAATTCTGTAACATCCTTAGCAAAATTTTAAAAACCTAATTCTGATCTTTCACAACTATTATCGACGACCCGCGTGGCAGAGCGGTCTGGCACGCAGTGGGTCCCGGGTTAGATTCCCGGCCAGACAGACATCTGAATGATGAGTTTAGATTTCTGTTCTGGTGTTCAGTCTGTCTGGGTGTTTGTGTATTCGTCTTTGTGTGTCCATGGCACCCACGACACAGGAAAAAATCCTACCGTGGGGCTATGAGAGTAGAAAGTGTGTGTTGTGTGTATTGGTTCTATATTTAATCTAGCACTTTAAATATAATATGTCAATTATGATTAAATACTGCAAGATTAGTAAATCTTTAAAATCTTACTAGATAACACAACTGTATATATTAAATATTTTATTTTAAATAAAATCGTAAAAGACTAAAAAAGGGTTGTGTTCGTAATATATATTTATTGTATTAAAAGATCACAAAAGATTATAGATCAGCTTAATTTAATAGTCTTTGTAAAATAGAAACATGGAAAATAAAACACATAAATTTTCTTACATTTTTATTGAGTCCAGCCCTAACATACACTTAACGGTTGGATTTAGCGACACGCTCCAACTCATCCTTCTTCTTAATAGCATAGGAGTTTGATGAGCCCTTAGCAGCGTTGATGAGCTCATCAGCAACACACTCAGCGATAGTCTTAATATTCCTGAAGGCGGCTTCTCTCGCTCCGGTACAGAGCAGCCAGATAGCCTGGTTGACTCGGCGCAAAGGAGATACGTCTACGGCCTGACGACGGACTGTACCGGCGCGACCGATCCTAGTGGAATCCTCACGAGGTCCAGAGTTAATAATAGCGGTCACCAAAACTTGAAGAGGATTCTCTCCTGTCAGGAGGTGGATGATTTCGAATGCGTGCTTGACGATGCGAACGGCCATCAGCTTCTTGCCGTTGTTACGTCCATGCATCATCAGCGAATTAGTGAGACGCTCTACGATTGGGCACTGAGCTTTCCTGAATCGCTTGTGCGCGTACCTACCAGCGGAATGCGGCAAGTATTTAGCGTACTTCTCCTTCACAGAAATGTAATCCTGGAGTGACATATCCGACACCTGGACGTCGTAACAGCTCCATCTTCCAAACAGTTTGATTTCGGGAATATCCGCCGGTTGCGGCAATGGCATGGTATCAACAGCCATGCTGCCCGCGTCCCCATCATCGTTCCAGTTCTCCTCCGGCATGGTTATTGCCTAAAATATTATTCAAACTTTAGAATCGCACTTAGAAATGTAATTTAAACAAAAGTATCAACAATTTATTTGACAAAATACATACTTTTCAGCAAAATAGGATTTATAACCTCGTGTTGTCAAAAGAACACGAGAAAAAGGAAGTGTCTTTACAACGTGGGACCCTTATGTTGGCATTCGTTACATTGCCATTACACAAAAATATTTATGGGGCTCCAAAAGTATTATTTAGTTAATATGGAAGTAGAATTATCAATATTACTTTTTTAATTTAACCTTTCCGCAAATATTAATTTACATGCAAATAATTTTGTGGGGAAAATGCATAAAGCAGCTGAATTTAATATTATGATATTGATATCTGGAGTACTGCAGTTGTCAGCATTGAATAATGAGGTAATAGCACACAGTAAATAAAATTAAACTTAACGTTGCATTCAGGAAGAAATAAATAAATAAGGATTAAAGATACAAAGATAAAAATCTGTATTTTTATCGTATCGAATTTAATTATATTTTTTTCTATTCAATACTGAACATTTTATTAATTTAATAGACTGTAAATGATTTTCTCTTTCTCAGGGAAAAACTAGAAAGATATACTTAAATCCTTTGGGACTTGAGTGACTTTGTAGCATTAGTAATTGATACTATTTATCTATTATTTACTTTAAATATGTAATTGTTGGTTAGAATAAATAGTATGTGAGTTTAGATTAATAACAATAAAATAAATGATAAGTCAATCATAAGGATTTAAGCAAACTCCGAGTTACTTGCCTAATAAAATGACTAAAAATGATAATTACTATATACATTGTAAAATATGTAATAAAATATAAATAAGATCTAAAGCGTAAAATTATGTAGTAGTTTGTTCTTATATCTACGCCGGTAAACATAATTGCACCAGTAGAATTTTAATTCATCTTTATTAATTATTACAAAGTGTGACAGAGCCCTCATGAAGGCTCAAAATAATCTATGGAATATCAACAGATAAAATATAAAAAAAGATTTGATTGAATGATTGATAGTTTAAAAAAATGAATGTAAGTACAAATTTCAATCTTAGTTCGTTATCGTTAGTTCGATCAGTCAGTTCATATTTTAGGTATTTTGTATGAAGTGAAATAAGTGTGATAAGAAAAGTTATCACTTATCAGCAATTGTTAGAACATATTGCCGAATATTGCTCAGAGTGTAATAAATATATTGAGCTTTCACAGTGAATTACGCAATTCATAATTATTTTTAAGGTTACTGTGCAATAGGAAGACAAAGTTCATTATGGCTGCACTAAAACAAACTAAGAACTTTAAAAATATTACCTGGTTATCGCCTAAATATCGTCCACATGTGATTTGTAAAAGACATTTAAACCTTCAAGAGTACCACAGCAAAGATTTGTTAAAGAAACATCAGGTTACTATTCAAAACTTCCGGCTTCTTGATGCCAGTTTGGATCCTAAATCCATATCAGATTTCAAAGCCAATGAGTATGTAGTGAAAGCTCAAATCTTAGCTGGTGGACGTGGCAAAGGTCACTTCGACAATGGTTTCAAAGGAGGTGTCCATTTAACTAAAGATCCAAACGAGATCTTAAGTTTAGCAAAAAATATGATCGGTCACAAACTGATCACGAAGCAGACTCCACAAGACGGTATTCTGGTGGACAAGGTGATGGTAGCTGAGAGTGTTAACATTGTCAGGGAAACTTATTTTAGTATTGTGATGGAGAGGAGTTATAATGGTGCAGCTCTCGTGGCATCTCCGGCTGGTGGTATGGACATCGAGACAGTCGCTGAGAAGACTCCACACTTATTAAAAACAGTCCCAATAGACATTCATGAAGGTATAACAGATAGTGTTGCTAAAGAAGTAGCAGAATTTCTGGAATTTAAAGGACCACTTGTAAATAAATGTGCTGAAGAAATCAAAAAATTATGGCAGTTATTCTTAAAGGTAAAAAAATACTTTTTTAATTGATTAAAATTTATATAACTTTTAAATATAACCAACATTAATAATTACAGGTTTTAAATAACAATACACAATATATAAAATTTGGTTACTTAATTTAAATCTCATTACTAATATCATAAATCGTGCAAACAAGTGCTGCTTATCTCTAAGTATTTAATTTTCAAATAATATTCATAAATATAATATATATAAATATAAATAATTAATTCATCATATGATTTGGACTTTATTGTAACAATCTAAATAGATTGGTTTTATAAAATTTTTAGGTTGATGCAACACAACTGGAAATAAATCCTTTGGTGGAGACAGATGATGGCAGAGTGGTAGCAGTTGATGCTAAAATCAACTTTGATGACAATGCTCAGTTTCGGCAGAAGGATATCTTTGCCTTGGATGATCCTACTGGTACTGATCCTCGAGAGGTGAGACATAAATTTAAATAAAACTCATAAAATATATTTTCATTACATAAATATACTACTCCCAATATTTACCCAAATATATAAATAAATAAATATAATACTAGCAACATGTCTTTGCATCACTTCAGCTGTTTTGAACAAAATATATATGAAAATCTTCCTTGTTTAATGGTCATTTAATTAGTGAAAACTGTATGATAATCCATTAGATATATTGGAAGCAGAACACAGTGAACAGACAGTGGAGAGTAACATTGTTTTATACTATGACAAGATAATACATTCAAGATACTTGACCTTGTAACCAGTACTTTTGATATGATAGTAAACCTGACCTCAAATTGATCTATTCGGAATAAAGAACGAAAAAATGTATCATAGTATATGATCACACTAGGTTCTTATCTTTTGCTACTAGAAATTATTAAGCATTAATTTTGTTGTGTAATATTTTATTTAAAAGTACGAATTGAATTAGTTTGCCTAATATTGTTCAACAATACATATGTATATATGACTAAGTAGCTTTGATATGTTGTATATCTCAATCTATGATAGTAACAGCAGATTTAACAAAAAATATTTTGTATATACTAAGATTTAGCTGTTAAATTGAATATCTTTCATTCCATAAGTCAAACATTTTAAAATAACTGCAAGTAAATCTTTAACATACAACAATCTTACATAAATATCACACAAACATAAATGATGTAATAAAGTAGTGAAAATTTACAGATAAAGAGGTCTTGACAACTTGCGAAAACAGTTTATCTTGTCACATTATGATCCAATTCAGAAAAACAAGGACATAAATTATCTTATCAATTCTTGCTTATATTACTCAATAGTTACTAAAACAATACAAAATTAATCTGATTGTATTGAAATATTTTCTTCGTAGTTTATAGATTTATGAATAATTTTCGCTGGATTATAGGACTCTAGGTAGGACCAATTGGGTCCATTCAATAATGTGGATGCACTTGTATGTCTACAAATAATGATTAAAATTAATGTATTATTTAATTTCAGAGAGAGGCAGCTGCACTAAATTTGTCATTCATTGATATGGATGGAAGTATTGGTTGTATGGTGAATGGTGCAGGTTTAGCTATGGCCACTATGGACCTTATTGTACTTAGTGGTGGAAAGCCTGCTAATTTCCTGGACCTTGGTGGTGGAGTGGGAAAAGCTCAGGTTTCAGCCGCATTAAGAATTTTGGAATCTGATCCCAAAGTGAAAACAATTTTCGTAAATGTTTTTGCAGGTATTAAACCGGTTTTTTGTTACGTAATGATACAATAATCAATTTAAAAAATGTATATTGTATATTTGATATGACTTATATTATTTTTCAGGTATAATAAATTGTGCAACTATTGCTGACGGAATTATTGCTGCTTGTAAGGAAAGTCCTCCAAAAAGTCCGCTAGTCATAAGATTGGAAGGAAATAACTCTGCAACTGCAAAGAAAATTTTGGAACAATCGGGCCTTCCCTTTACAATCATAAATGATGCAGATGAAGCTGCAAAATATGCAGTGAAATTAGCACAGAAGTCTTGAAAACGTAATAAACTTGTACAAAGTGAAATATAATATATTATAGTAAATTCTAAGAATTCAAATATATAATAATGTATAAATAGGGCAAATGGTGGAAGATAATCATGTAAAAATGTACAGACATTCAAAATAAGTTTGGTTTTAGGAATTCAAAAATTTTCTGTCATGTATTTATAGACTTAAGATTAATTTGAGCTAACATATCGGCAAGAAAGAATTACAATTCTATATATCTACGAAGCATAAAATATTTTAATGTATTCACTAATGTATAAACTTGTTTTTTATTAACCTTTAAGCAACACAAGGTTGTTGGATTATAAGTACCTGTATTCCGAATTTTAAATGGATATAAAACTTTTAATGTTTATACCACAAACTGTCTTCCACTGAAGTAAACACATGTTGTTACTATACTATAAGAACTTGATATTATATACTTATGAAATCGTAAATAGCTTGACATGGTAATAAGAACAATATTATATTCATACCATTTTTAATAAAATACAAATAAGAAATCTTTATTGTACTTAAATTGAGTTGTGAATCAAGGGTTGATGCCATATTACGTAATTAAAAATTGTATTTATCTGAGCGTTTATTAAGAGTAAGTGACCTGCATCATAGCGATTTTGTAGATATTTTAGTTCCAATTCCATCAAGAGACTGATTGCTGATTATAATCGAATAATTTAATATTTTCTGTCATTAACTGGTCATTTCATATAATGTAGGGCTTGTGAATTTTTAATTTTATATCTCTGTTATTTGTAAGTATAACTTAGGTGTTCTTTTAATCTGTTAAATGTTTTTAGAAGAAATAATAAAGGTACTTAGACAGCTATGTTTATCTTATTTTGTTTTTCTTTTGAAATAAATTGAAAGATATGAAATGAAGAAATATCACATAGTATTAGACTGTTGGGGTAATCAGAAAAAAAACTTTTTTATATAAATAAAGATCTACTATAATTTCCATATAGACAGCACAATTTAACTGACGGTACAAAATAAATTTTAATTTATACATTGCCACTAGAGTCTAAGATAAAACAAAATGATTGGTGTGACATTCATATTTTTAATTAAAGACAAAGGACAGAGCTTCAATGTCGCATTTACTCTATATTCTGACCTCTATAGACAGTCCAATAGTAAGAAGTTGAAACTGTTAAATATAGCTCTTATCTACTTATGTTCATACAAAATGCAGCTTAATACTTTTTGTTTTCACTGTACTCATTGAACATCAAATTCCATCTTGAGCAAGAAATCAAAAATTGGCTTACACATTGCGCTATGTACTTATCTATTTCTGTAAACATAAAGCGCCTAACGTACTTAATTTGTGTCTGTAATATCAGCGGTTTTTATGGTAATAAACATGTAAGTATACTTCAGAATGTACAATAAATTGAAATGACGAATTGGACTGTCTATTTAGATTCTCAATAAAGCTGTTACTAGACAATTAGTTTGCAAATTACTTGGTGCTTAGTACTTTAAAACAGTACTAATAAATATGCTCTATATTTATTATATGTACTGTATATTATGGAGTTTCGCTGGCCAATATTTGCAATAAAAGTATTTAACAAAAATTATGCTTTTAGTGGGCAGAGTTGGCACGTGTTTTTCCCCGGCAACCGACAATTTCAAGCTAATTCTCTAGAGCAGCTGACCTCTATCAAACGTCAATACATGCGCGTCACTTACCATTTCAATTAAAACAAGTACATAACTGACATACGTCACACAATTTATTGCCTCTTCAACATTGTAACAAACGAATAGCTATATTTTCTGTAAATACAGCTATTGTAAATGTATTTTCTGAGAACATTCAATATATTGTCGAATGAGCCAAGACTAACAGCGCGTTCATTCTAGTGCCAATAGTCAGCCGCTGAATGCAAGTGTTACGCGGTTTATTATTTTTCTATCGATATTCAACTCATCAACACCAAACCGACAATCGGCCACTGCGATATGCGTACTCCGGTCTGTTACGCGTTGTTTGTAGTTGAGAACGGAAGGACCACCGCCATATCTATTTCTGTCTAAAAGAGCAGTATGAAGATTCGGTGTGTTGTAAGGAAGGCATACTTATCTGTGGTATTTCAGCTTAGTCCTTAGGAGTAACAACACCTGAGTCCGATCTCAGATAGGATTCAACTCGTTATAAATGTTCATGCGCAGCAAATGACACTTACCATCAGTTACGCTCCATTCTCATTTGTTCGATACAAAAAACTCATAAAAAAAAATTCACGGGGTTGACAGTCTTGTACGACTCTTCCACGCCACTGAAGTAAGCCTACTGGCGGCAAATGTGTAAATCCGACACTGAATCATCGGCTGACTATTCACATTGTTTCGAACGAGCACCAATGAATAAAAAGTTAAACTCGGAATAGGTTAAGGCGTCGCCCTTGGGGTGCGTCTCCCGCGGCGAGCACGGCCGCCTGGATCTCGTCGAAGGCGGGCAGGTGCGCCAGCTTGCCGCGCGCCGCCACCGCCGGCCGCTTGCCGAGCATGCGTCGCGCCACGCGGACTATGTCGTCGGCGGTGATTTTCTCTAAAAACGTTAAGTATGTCATTTACGATGTACCTGTGCTCACATTGATATAGCACATAGAAAGTTCTTGATATGAACCTGTCAAACAGACTTCTAAATAACGACTTTTGAATGTTTTCGTAGTTTAAGTGTTTGAGCGCCTGCTTTTGGCCATTTCATATCAAATAGGATGTGTAGAAAGCATTATAATGCTAACTTTTAGGCAGAAAAGGGGTGATGCTGTAGCAATCTAACCTGCCATCTTTATTTTATGTCGTTTAAACTGTATAATATAAGTGTTACTCTTTTAATTTAACTTTGCAACAAATGTTGCGTGGTGGAAAATGCAAAAAGCAGCTAAATTTAATATTATGATATTGATATCTTTATTGCTGCAGTTGGTAGTATGTCTTAAAAAGAAGATAGCAGCACAGTACACAGCAAATAAAGTTAAACTTAATGTTGAATTCACAATAAAACTGTATTGAATTTCACTATTATTATTATTATTTTATTTAAATCCTTACTTTTGATATTAAATTTGAGTAATATATGCTAACTAACCTATTTCATTAATAAAGAAAGACGGTGGCTTTCTTTTCCCTGTAGCTAAAACTTGTCTTCCAACATCCTCAAACACCACTGGTCTTGCTTCAAGATTCATTAACAGCATCGATTGTAACTGTGTTTTAGCTCTCTGTAAAAACAAAAACAACATTTTTGATAGGATTTCTAAGGGAAAATACTTTAATAAAATTCATTAGTTGTGTTAAATTGAATTTTGCGAAAGCCTTGAAGTACAATCAGGAAAAAAATGGACATTAATAGATTGTTATAGGGTCGAAATATTGGTACCTCTGTATGTTAGGCTTCCTTTGACATGCACTGTAACTCATAAAAATTCTGCTTTTGTTTCTTCATCCTCTGCCTTGTTGTATACACATAATATACAATTTCCTTGCACATGTTAAATTGTTATAGACAAAACTATAATTATCTACCTTCAGCTCTGTTTCGCCGACTTTGCCAGCCATGTTAGAGAGTTCCCTTGCGATCACCAGTGTGGTGTCATAGATGCGATTGGGCGGCGACGCTGTGTGTACACAGAACAGGCCGGTGTCGCCGTAGGCGTGGTTGTACGCTGTGGCGTTGAACATCCAGTGATACCTGTAGGTATGAAATTAATGATACACATCAAATAGAAAGTTACTGTATTTCTAAATTACATAATTCACGACCACACAAAAGTAGTAATGATGTTCAAACACGGAGGAATTCTAGAGTTAGATTCCTGGCATACAGATGGATAAAAGGTACCAAAATTAAAACCCAACTCAAATAATTCCCTGTAATATTGTATATTTTAACTTGAAAATCTCGTCAATATGTGTTCATTTTCAATTGACCCTACAAATATTAACACAAAATTAGAAGGATTCAGTTATGACAGCACTTTAATTTTAAATTTTATTAATCATATTTAATTCTAAAGATAGTAATATAGGAAAACAGCACAAATTGATCATTAGATCAATACGTACCTATTGAGAACATTTGTGTATAGCCGGGTGTACATTCCTTTACCGGGTCCGCCGGCCGAGAAGGAGCCGCCGCCGCCCATCATCATGTTGAGCACGCATGTCGCCACGAAGTCAGGGTCGCCGTGGGAACAACCTGGAGATCACAAGGCGATTTATAACAACTATCACATAATGAAACTCAAGGAGCTGAAATTTTTTATCCCAAATTCCAATAAGAAAATTAGTTAAAGTTAATTTAAAAACATGTTTGAATTTTGTCCCTGTAGGTTAACAAACATTATAGACTCATTGATTTTTTGTTTGTTAAATGATCATCATCAAAAGAAGTCTGACTGTAAAGTATTAAAAAGTACAACAAGTAAAACCCAAGCATACTTTGTTGATATGTGCACATGATTTATTACAACAAAGTCCATGTGTAACTAAAGTAATTTAGGAAGATGATACTCACTTTCTAATCCAATAACAACATGTGAAAGTTCCGGTAAATCTGATCCTGGGTAAAGAGGAATTTCACATTCTTCCTGCAAAAGGAACAATACTTATTGTTATGATCAATAGAATTGATCTTTTTTATATATTCTCACACTTAATTGTCTTTATATAATGTGAATATTTAAAAGAACCATACCTGTTCAATTCCTCCCGTGTATTGTGCAATGGAATTATCCACTTGAGGAGTGACAGTCACACTGCTCTCAGTGTGCCATGTGGGTTTCATGTCAACAAAGTATTTTTGTACGTATTCCACAAAAGGCCCATGTTCAACCTGTAAGTTATAGGACATATCAATATTAGCACCAAAGTTTCTTTGCAGAAATGTCTGTGATAAGTACATTTTTTGCCTATTGTACAAATAATTTCTCTAAGAAATACTTTGGAAAAAATAAAGAAGTATAGACAAATGTTTATTAAAGTATTTTTAACATAACCCACCAATTACTGCTAGTTTAAGTTTAAACTTAATTAACAATTATTTACTTTATCTGAAGAATTGTTTTCTAAAACTTACCCCAACAGCAGCAACCACCATCCTGTCAGGTGTGTAATGGTTCTTCAGATAGTTAATTATAATGCCACGATCTATTTTGTTAACATTCTCCTTTGGACAAATTTTTGGCAGCCCAAGTGTGTTACCTCTATAAGCAGCCTAAAAGTTAAAAACCAAATTACGGGTTATTAAAACTATTGCACAATATGAATATACCGTAAGCCTAGATTAATGGTCAGAATCATTAAGTTTGAACAATAGGTTCATTTTAATTTCATAGGTTATATGATAGTATCTGACGACCCATGTGGTGGAGCAGTCACCATACCGGTCTGACACAGTGGGTCCCGGGTTAGATTCCCGGCCAGACAGACATCTGAATTATGAGCTTAGATTTATATTCTGGGTCTGGGTGTTTGTGTATTCGTCTTTGTGTGTCCATGGCACCGACGACACAGGAGAAAATACTGTGGGGCTATGAGTGTAGAAAGCCTTTATGTTTATCATAGTCTATGTTTACAAAATGAAAATGACCATTAATAGTAGTGCAACATCTGTACATATTAAAAATTGACAGATATACAACTGAAGTGGCAAAGATATATGACTATTTGTTTTTAACACTAACATGTTTACACACACAACTTGTATACTTCACAAGTCTGTGTTTAATATTACAACACTTATTAAAATATACATACCAAGTGTATCATATCCATCAAGATAGTTTCCTGTTCAGGTCTCATGGAAAGGGTTTCCAATTCAAATGCCACAGCTTGCCTGGCTGCCTCGATTTCATCCGTTGACAACTGTGGTCTGAGTGTTACTTCAGCCAACACCTATTAAGAAAGAGAAAGTAACTTAATCTTGTACCTATTTTCACTATCTCCACAACACTAGTTGAAGTTGGATATATCGAATGGTGAAGCGAATTTTGTAATCTCTACCTGTAATAGGAATGAGTGACTATCTGGCAGGGATGGGAAGCCAATAATTTGGGCATGCCTTATCTTTATATACCTATCCTTGTAAGACATTATTTTTAGAGAGTTCAAAGTGGATCAGATTTTTTTGGCCGTCAAATAGCAGACACACTGCTGTCACAAACTATTTCAACCATTTTTTTGGTCATCAGTACTTTTGCAATGTTTTGCAAGTATGGTAGAAATCTAATGTGAAGTCAAAATTATTTGATGACATGTCTATGGCCTCATTGAATATTTCTCTTAAAAAGTTAATATTTGTTAAGTTATTATCATTTACCATAGATCAGGGGTTTGCCACCCCTGATCTATGGTAAATGATCATTGACATCATTTCCAACACCTTAAAGACTACCACGTCATTTGAATGTAATCTTTTGAATATAAACAGTTACCTGTGTCACAGCTTCTAATCCTCTTGAATCAGCACTGGTAGCATATACAGTTGTGTCGCGGGAGCCCTGACAGTCACAAATGCCCCCATGTCTCTCCAATTCTCTTAACATTACATCGCGTGTTGGAAACTTGTGAGTAGCCTGAAAGCATATTATTTATTACATATTATTATATTTCAATTATATTTTACACATACAAATATAAGTACAGTTCATTAGTAATTTGTTTATAAATAACCAGCTGAAGTACTCTTCCTTTGCTAATAGTCACTATCTTTAAATAACGCAAAAAACTGTAAATTACATGTAAATCACACCAGTGGTTCTTGCGTCATTGAGTAACACACAGACACACACAATCTCATTTTTATATATTAGTATAGATAAATTTTAAAAATATTGCATAAGCTATAGGATGGATTGTTAGATTTACCTATTGAAAATTAAAATAAACTTACTCCAAAGCTAAGCTTTTCGAGGAAATGGCAAATACCATTTGGATAGGCAACTTCATACCTTGGACCAGAATCAATAACCACTGAAAAAAAAACATAAAATTTCTTATTAAACTGCACTATGATTTTTTCAAAAATACCTAACATTCACACAGTAAATTATTAAAATTTGAAACACAGATAAAAATTAAAGACAAGCAAGTGTAGTATACCAAATTAATTTGTTTGAAAACATCTTAATACAATGGTAATGTAATCAATGTGAAATTCCCAAAATCAAATAACATTTTAAGAATACATTATGAAAAATAAATATATCTACAATAAAACCCAATAATATAACTTTGTTAACACAATTAGAGGCAGCTTAAACTTACCTCCAGCTGTGCAAAATTGGCCAAACTTCTTTTCAGAGGCCACTCTCAGTCCGTTACTGAGTACAGTCACTTCTGTGAGACTATCTTCAGACTTGGCTGTGGAGAATACAACTGGTGGAAGGTTGGGCATGGGTTCAGACAGCGGAGGCAATGACGTCACACTGCCTTTGGGAAGAGGCTGCGGAGGTCTTTCAACATTTTGGCTGAAACTTCTTCCACCCCATCTAGTCGCTGTTATTAAACTGAAATGAAGTAAAAGTTATATTTGTTGTTTAAATATGTTTTAAATGGCATAAAAATTCATTACCATTGATTTAAAGAATATATATATATACAGTCGAATGTCTTTTGTTGCTAAACTTATTGCACAATGTGTATAAAATTTATTTACTACTAAATTATTATAATAAAGTTATTACGAAGGGCATCATACTATACAAATATACGGACTGCAAGAAACATATTAATATATATTAAGCGTCTTACCCATTTTTCATAGAACACAACCTAGAAATAAGGACTTTCATATCAGTCACATGAGACATTGTTTAAAAGTGCTGCTGAAACTGTTGTTTTTTTGTATTTTCTTGCACTAAATTATTATTTGGCCTGTTCTATAAATGCTTTACAGGTAATGAAATTACTTATTATCGGGTATTCGAAATTTTGATAACTACAGAAATTAAATCAAACATTTTTTTACTTTTTTATAGGACTGTCATGATCATGTCATTCTCTTCGGTTTATTAGATTATAGTAGTTGCAAAAATAACTAAGGTTTATATGCCAATATTATTTTAACTACGCATGATATTTTTTAGAATCAACAACTAACGAATGATGCATATGAAATTCCAACATCACAAAGTTGCTTTAATTATTTTGTAACCGTAAAAGTTTAGATTCCCTATGTAAAGATATAATTTAAGGCTGAATATAAGGAGTTCGAGGCTACGCTTTGTGTTAGTGTTAAAAAGTATAAATGTATGACAATCAGCTGATAACCATTTTGTTTTGACAACTATCGTGAAATAATGGAGTCGAAACATTGAGTGTTTCGATGTATTATTTATAAAACAACGCGAATAAATAAATAATGATAGAAACTGTCTTGTTTTGATTCATAATCATTTCAATCGTGTTATCCCCATATCCCGCAACAAAATAAACGTGACAATCATGACTGCGCGGTTACTATCTTCAATTTCTAAAAGAATCCCTTATGTTTGTATTGTTGGCGCTGGTCCTGCGGGGTTTTATGCTGCTATGCATATCACAAAACATTTACCAAATGTTGCTATTGATATATTAGAAAAACTGCCAGTACCTTTTGGACTCATACGGTAAGTTATACACTATGAAACAACTTTTTCTAGAAGCGAGTAAATATTGCCCCACTAAATAAATCACTAACAAATATGCAATGATCATATAACATAACATGATGTTTAATAATCATACTGTTAGATAATCGTACAAATATTATCAGTAAACTTCAAATCATTTTAAATGAGCTATGGGTATTTTATTCATTTAACATTAAACTACAATCTCCATGTATTATACAATAAAATAAATTTTAACAATATCTCTACGGGTATGAAACCTAATCCAACAATTCTTTTAATAAGTAATAGTTGTATTATTTTGAAACAAATTCCTTGCTCAAAAACCTTGCATACAGCACTTTTATTTGTCCATAATTTCACATTGTCATTTGACCATTATGTGTAGTTAAGTTAAATAATATTTTAGATATGGAGTGGCTCCCGATCATCCTGAAGTCAAAAATGTTATAAATCAGTTTACAAAAGTGGCTCAACAGAACAATGTAAACTTTTATGGCAACATAGAACTTGGAAGAGATGTTAACCTAATTCAACTACAACAACATTATGATGCTGTACTTTTGGTAAATGACATGATTAAAGAAATATACAAGTAATAAATAGACAAAATTCAAACTCGTGGCATGAATTATTTATTCTTGCTTGTGGATATGTGTAACCAACATTTATTGATTTCTGAAGTTGATAGTAATACTTAATAAAAGTTAGTTCATCTTAGAAGATACTTCAAACCAGAATACAACTATACCCAAATTACGCTGTAGCAATAGGCAGCTTGCCCCATCTACCTCACATCACAGATGGGGTGAGGTGTACAAATTTGTGTTATAGTGTGTTTGTTAAGTAGACTATAGGATGTGGCCATTGTAGTGCCATAATTCAATAATAAAATTATTATCCATCAATTATTTAATGTTAGAGAAGATTATTAGGATAACTATGTTTTTATTTTATTGTAGACATTTTATCAAAATATAATCTAATTTCAGACTTATGGTACTGAAGAAGATAAACTTTTGGGGATTGAAAATGAAGATGGAAGAAATATAATAGCAGCTAGAAACTTTGTTGGATGGTATAATGGTCTGCCCAGAGATAAGGATCTTAAGGTATGGAAATTTTTATATTGTATTTAGTATTCCAGAAAGCTTTGCATCATCTAATATTTCTTGGTCAAAGGAAGGCATATAGTTTTTAAAACCAAAATGTAAAATATTACAAATACAAAAGTAAAATTTAATTATTTTTCAGGTTGATTTGTCAGGCCACTCTGCAGCTATTCTAGGACAAGGTAATGTAGCCCTGGATGTGGCTAGAATATTACTATCACCTATTGATGAATTGCGCAAAACTGACATCACTGAACATGCTTTGAATAGTTTAGCAGAATCAAAACTAAAGGAATTGTTCTTTGTTGGTAGAAGAGGACCATTACAAGTTGCATTTACAATCAAAGAATTGAGAGAACAACTTAAACTTAAAACCTGCACAACTGTATGGAGGCAAGAAGATTTTGTTGGAGTTGAAGATGTAGTTGGAAATTTGGCAAGACCTAGAAAAAGATTAACTGAAGTCATGCTAAAATCCTTGAATGAAATGACAAAATCAGACACTAAAGATAAAACTTTTAAGCCTCTATTTTATAGAAGTCCAAATAAGTTTATTGTTAATGAGAATAAAGATTTGACTGGAATTGAGTTAACTTGTAACAAATTAGAAGGGGATAAAATAGAAGAACAAAGATGTGTGCCGACAGATTTAAAAGAAATCATAAACTGTAGTTTAGCATTCCGAAGTATAGGTTATAAGAGTATTAAAGTGGATAGTGATTTAGTGTTTAATAAGAATGGTGTATTGATTAATGACAGAGGTCGCGTAAATCAAATGGATTCTAAAGGTTTAGCTAAGATGTATGTTGCTGGATGGCTAGGAACAGGTCCTGTTGGGGTAATATTACATACAATGGGAAATGCTTTTCAAGTTGCAAAGACAATTTGTGAAGATTTACAATCAACTGACACAAATAGCCTGAAAGGTGGATTTGCAGAAATAAAAAAAATCATATTGGAAAATAATAATAATATTGTTGACTGGAGGGGTTGGGAGAATATAGACAAATATGAGACTGAACAAGGCAAAAAAGTAGGGAAACCGCGCGAAAAAATTTGTGACATAGAGAAAATGTTAGAGGTAGCTGGAACATAGTTGTAAGAAAAAATGTTTTTGTATATATTCAAAAATGACATAAGACCTTTTTTTATATTCTACCTCAATTGTACAGTAAAATTATTAAAATAATATTTCTGAGTCTCCTAGACTGAATATTATCTATTTTTTCAATGTGTCAGTAAATTCATTTTAAGTCAATTAAAAAAGATACTCTGTGAAATATCTGCTCATGTCTTCAAAAATGTTGACACACTGTTGACAGTATGTATATATATTATGTTTTCCTATTGAAGTACTACAGATATTTGTAATAATAATATTGAATTTATAATAATTTATACAAAAGTTTATAATATTCCACATGGAAAATAAGGTGCTTATTTTTGTTTAAATATAGTTATTATTTTTCTAATATAGAAGTGATTTTATTTTACAATTTTAACTAATTCCTACATAATCGACCATATATTCGTTTTAATCATTATTACTTAATTTATCTATATCATTAATTAAGCAAATATTAGAACACAAGGAATGTTTTATTCTGACCATTGTTGTCGATACAAGATTCGTGACATATTAGGACGTACGCTAAAAATTGCGCAGGTGCACCATAGCATGTTTATTGAAAAATAATAGCGCTGCTTGGATTTTATAATAACAAACATAAATTTTACAGGAGAGCAAGGTAAAAATTAAACAATGCTTTTTTATCTTAGTAATGGATTAAATTAAAATCTATACTAATATTATAAAGCTGAAGAGCTATACTAATATTATAAAGCTGAAGAAGCTGTTTGTTTGTTTGTTTGAACGCGCTAATCTCAGGAACTACTGGTCTGATTTGAAAAATTCTTTCGGTGTTAGATAGCCCATTTATCGAGGAAGGCTATAGGCTATATATCATTGTCGAAACTTACGCGGGTGAATTCGCGGGGCGCAGCTAGTAATATATATATTTTAAAAAAAACATAAAAAAGTTTTTACACTTTTATCCAAAAACGATTTCATTTTTGGATAAAAGTGTAAAAACTTTTTTATATTTATCTTAAAATTAATGAATTTTGAATTGTGTGGTAATTCTTGCAAAACAGGGCTCAGGACGGACACTCTTGGCAGATCAGTGTACTTGTTGCAAAGGTTTTGTTTTGTCAAATAATACATTAACTTACGATACATTTATCACACTTCCGGAGTGTAACGCCGCTCGTGCCCCTGCGCAAGTTTTGGTGTACGGCTTTAGGTTCTCAGGTGAATAATGATTAACACTTAAGTAAGTAAGTATTGCGGAACCCAGGTACTCACAACACTTACTGTCCTTAGGAATGAGCGATAAGTTCGATAAACAAGATAAAAATAGAAATATGAAAAAAAAATATATACACATATAAATCAATATTTTCCAGGATGTACACCTGACTGGATTCCTTAGCGATGGAATCAGACGAATTGACATTGTTTTGGTCGTGGAAGAAGGACCTTACAAAGACAAAATTGATAAGATTAAGATAGATTTTCTCATTAATGTGATTAAAATTGGGCTCGAAATTGAAGTAGAGGCAGCAGTGGTAGGATTTACTAATCATTTACTAATACATGATTTAAATAGAGAGTTTTTAGATATGATATAGATATTTAGAGATAGCCTTGCTTATTTATACTATTATTATATGAAGCCAAATATTAACATGTTTATTGAGACTACAGTCTGTCTGAATAAAGAAACTTTAATGGCTATTTGCAAATAAGGATGTTTTTTTCTTGCCCCGCGTAATCACTCGCGACAAATTAGATGTAGTGTTATTGATAACTCAGAAAATAGCCATAATAATGTTAGTATTTTATTTTAAATCCTTCATTATGATAGAGAAATGAAATGAAATATCTTTGCATAGGCCTACGGTGGCACTTACAAATTGTCAATTACAATATTTTCTCTTACCACCGGATCGGAACACGATTCCAACAGAAGATCCGGCAAGAAACTCAGTGGGTTTATCTTTTTTCCTTGTATTACTTGTATATATATTTTTTAACCATCTCGTTTATTACATGGGCAATAATAGCTATAAAGAGTTTATAAATAACACTTTCCAGATGAAACATTATGAAAATCTTTTGTTCATAAAAGTTCACGCACCCGATGCCCTTATTGAGAAATATGGCAGTTACTTTAACGTTCGAAAGTACTTCAAGAAAATACACAATGAATTTATCAACCCAGACCAAAATTTTTTAGATTTGAAAACCGAGAAAGAATTGATTAAAATCATCAGGTGAGTGACTTGATAGATAACATGTAATTTTACGGAGTCTACAACCTACATTTATCCTATCCAACTTATGAATATCTTATTTAATACTGGTAGGTATAGGTAATTAAAATTTTTATTTGCCTGGTTATTTCTACTGAACTACATTACAAGTTCATCAACTTTAGACTCAGAAAAATTTGCACATTTAGATATACACTAATTATAAGAGCATGTTAAAAATCAAAATATCTATTGCAGGAAACATTATCCCGGGCCACTTAATTATTCAAACGTGGAAAGAAGTACAATTGTTTATCATATTCTCCTTTCATTGCCGTTTGGTACTAATGAAAACTTCATTGGATTACAAAGGTTTGTGTGATTTAAAATGTTGTCTAAAATCATTTAAGTGAAATTATTTTTTGGCGTATATCTGTCTTCTGCGTATTCTCCTTCTAAATAGGGTTAAAGTTATTTAAAATAGTCCTCTTGTAAATGTTCTAGCTGAAAATCGTAATAAGTTATCCTTGACCATCTTTCCAAAGGAATAAATACGTTTACAGTCATGTTTGCATAAACATTTTTTTACAAAATTATATAATACTTTACATATATTATTATACAACAACATTATTACGATATTTATTAAAATATTGTGGGGCGCCATAATTGAATCTCACTCCATCCTAAAACTTCCCTTGTGCTGGCACTGTTTATAACTGTGGCCTATTATATATTGCAGGTTGTATTTTTGTTACATAATGTAATATATTAAGTATTATTAGAATACATAGAGGAAGCACGGGCAAGACGCATATGTTAAGGGAAAGTATATCTATACAAAAGAACAATCTAGAAATCAACAGAACTCTTTGACTTTAGACTTGTAGAAACTTTAACATTTTTCTAAAATAAATAGCCATTTTAAAAAAATTGTCAATTATTCGTTTTACACAGGAGGTGAGGCAAAACGAATAAGCCTTAAGGGCAAAAATAATATACTAACAAAATAAACATTAATCTTGGCAAACATTGCATAAATGTCTACTAGTTCCTACATAGGAGCTACAGTCTTCATGAGCCCAATTTTTGCACTGATTACACTGAATCCAATCTTTTGTTGGAGGATCAGTGAACCTATCAGCGCACATCAAACAGTAGAAATCAGGTTTTAGGCTTTTGCTTAACGGTTTGTCAAGGCATCGTTTCTTCTTTATCTTGCTGGGGTCAGATAACTTAGAGATTTAGATAGATAAAAGAGAACTCAGGCTTACTTAAAATGGACTAAACTACAATACCAAACGGGCAAAACGAATACCCTAACCGTTTTGCCCGAATTCGTTTTGCAAGTAGGTAAAAGAAAAACAAGCATCGCAAATTACACTCGTATATACTAGTAATAGAATAAACAAATATTATTTATAAGTATCTAATTTGTAATATACTAATCTTTGCAAAAATCGTAAGAAAATAATACTATTTAATTTTTTTTATCTCCACAACATACTCGCACTTATTGTTGTGGTTAAACTGTTATGGCGTCCGCGCCCACATTAGCGAAGCTTAGCAAAATTGAATATCGCTATCTAGAATTGTTTTTAGAAAAAAACATTATTCTTTTTAACTACCCGCGTGGCTGAGCGGTCACCATACCGGTCTGACACGCAGTGGGTCCCGGGTTCGATCCCCGGCCAGGCAGACATCTGAATGATGAGTTTAGATTTCTGTTC
>MOOZ01000186.1:1008882-1025494 GCA_002930495.1 Cecropterus lyciades
TAGGCATGGCGATAGTGACTTAGGAGGTGACAGACCACAAGGGGTTCTCCCTCCTTTTGAATACCTATGACTCCTACGTACTTTGTAAGGCGTAAGTGAAATGAAAGTGAAATGAAGTATTAAGTTTTATATAAGAGCCCTTTGAAGTTTTTAAAGACAGTTTTTTTCTATAATTTTTTAAAACCTTGAAAAATCGACGAATTTTTGAATTACTTAATAGCCTTTTTATATGGATAAATGTAAATAATTTTGTAAGTTCCTTTTTTATTATATTTTTCACTTCCGCTTTTTACAGTAAGTTATTGAATAAATTTGAAACTGACAATAACATAAATATTTCATGAATTTATATGATAACCGGTATAACAGAAGTATGCGTTAATTATTGTAAAAAGCCTGAAGTGACCGTTACGCCAGGTCCTATCGATATTGAATAAATCTAACTAATATTGTGAAGCAGAAGAGTTTGTTTATTTGGTTGAACACGCTAATCTCAGGAACTAGTGGTACAAATTAAAAAATATTATTGTGTTGAATAGTCCATTTCTTGAGGAAAACTATATGCTATATATATATATAACATCACGCTATATTTGTTTGTTTTCTCTCTTATCTAGTAGCAAGTGAAACCGCGGAACACAGCTAGTTAACTATATGGACCTTTGTAATTAATTAATTCAATTTATTTTGTAGACCAGAATTTGAAATGGTGAATCGCAAAATAGGGCTTTCAAAGAGGACTGGTATAATAAAATTTTACGAGAGTGCAATCCGAAAGACCCTGCATTTTTTCATTACCCTGTTCATTTTGCTTGTTTGTGTAAGTACCTGTTTAAATAAAGTAGAATATATATATATGTATATATTATTTTATATATGTATTTAAGAGATTTCCACCTACGTAGTACGTTTAACACCCTCACGTAGCTTTCAGAAAGTGAAATGTCATGAAATTTGTTCTTAGCAAATTTCAATATGCCAAAAAATATTTCGGCCAAGTTTCAAATCTACAAGAGCTATAATTAGAAAATATGTTTTTTTTTTATCAATTAATGCCCATGTAAGCCCCCCTTGCGGGAAGAATTTCGTATAACCCGTTTTTAGCTGACATCTACTCCACGGAAGGAACATTTCTCCAAAATTTTAAAGTTCCAGAAATATTGTAGTCAATCAATACATAGGTGGAAATCTCCTATACTTATAAAGATATTTAGCATAATATTACATGTTATTATGCAGCTAAAAATTTGATTTTTTTCTCTATATTATGTAATGCCACGCGGAGCAGACGGGGACAGCTGGTTATTAATATATTAACACTGTTTAGATTTCAGGTATAGTATTATTTGTTGCGGTTTCATTGTGGTCAAAAGACCAATGGTGGTCTTCGTTTTCTGAAAATTGGAAAACAAAGAAACATGAATATGGATTCTTAGCGATGTTTCAAATAGTTTATGTCTTACTTCTCACAATGATTGAGCGGGTATGGTGGATTGTTCTTTATTAATATTTCAATTGTAAATTTCCTTCATAAACGTTTGCACCTACGTACCTGTCTCTCATATTCTGAGGTACAAACACAATTTGGATTTTTAATGTGTAAGAAAATAATAATTATTATTTACAGTTCTGCAAAACTTTATCGTATGTTCTCGTAAAATATGAGAACCATAGAACATACATGTCGTATGAAATGTCACTGGTTATAAAATTATTTGGCTACACATTTGCAGTCACATTTTCAATAATTCTGTATACAGCTTGGTTAAAGGTAAATATGATAAAATATTCAATTTTTCATAAATTATCTTATATTTGATAAATATTTGTCCTTATTTATATATTTCTGGATGAAATTAAACCTAAATTCATTTTCAATGTAATATATTTTTTCAGGGTTTATATTTTTTGTTGCCAATAAATTCAAATTGGTCTTACGTAGAACGAAATTACTTTTACGGAAATTTTACATCATGGATTAAAAGCTTGACTATTTTCAAAAGAAACTGTGGACCATTTTCTTGTATAAATGAGTTATGGATCTTACTTATAGTTGTTTTGTTTTTGAAGCAAATTGGCTTTAGGATCTTTGCTTATTTCACCAGGTACGATATTTTTATATTCCTACCTAGAGATAGGTAGTTGTTTTCGAAGAAAGTTATTATGATTTTTGTCTACTTACATAGAGTCAATTTTCACAATATTTTTCACAGTTTAAGAACAGATTACAATCAGAAGTTAAGCAACGAAGAGGAAAGTGGTTCTATTCCTACTTGGGAACGTGAATACAGGTTAAAAGCAATAACTGAAGAACTAATGATGGACAAATATAACTTGCTCGGTAATTTTAAGGAAATCAATCAATAAAATCTATGTGGCTTTTGTCTGTATAATTAAAATAAAATACTAGTTTTTTTTTTAATATGGGTTTAAAGATGCAAGTACAAAAATGAGTGTCCTAATGAGTTAATATGTCCTAACCTATAATTCACTTACATGAAGACGATAAGTTTGAATGTGCAGAAAATGTCCGTAAGTTCCTTGCTTTGCATGAATAACCACAATTCAAAATTCATTAATTATAAGTTACAAATACAGTTTCATCCTTATTACATTTTTTATGAATTTAAATTTTGGGGCTCTGACTACACTATCGTTAATGATCTGTTAATTTTCTTTAATCTAACTTCATTCGTTAAAACAAACAGCATTGTTTAATACTTGGATCTCCTATAAAATAAGCGTTTTTGTGTTATGTTATTATTCATACAAAGCAAAGACATAATAAATAAAATTTTCAGCGCAACAGTTCGGTTTGGTGACGTTGTTCGTAGCAGCATTTCCTCTAGCGCCACTATTTGCTCTGATAATCAACACTTGGGATATAAGGTATTCATCGGCTACACACAGTGGCGGATTTACATATTTGCCAGTAGGCTAGCCTATTCAGCGGCACGGCCGAAATTAAATAAGAAATTTAAGTCAGCGAAAAAAAAGGTCATCGAAATATTCTGATGCCCACACGACACTCCACGTCACTATGGTTATTCTAATTATTTTTACCGCCCCGTCAACAGGTCGTCAAAATTTAAATAATCTTAGAAATTAGTTGACGAAAAAGAATCGACAAGATAGCATTAACATATTTGCCGGCCCTAAAATCTGTCGTCCTGAGTTCCAGCTTACTCAGCCTGCTGGGAAATCCGCCACTGACTGCACACTAAGATAACTATAACAAATACGAAACAATTTATAATGTAAAAGTATTTCAAGCATTAATTTCATTCTGATAACCAATAATCGGTTGCAGTGCTAAGCACACTGATTCGGGCGTTGAACATTGGGAAGATAAAACTTTGGACAAAGTTAGGAGACTTTAGTTATTCAGCATTTTTAGGAAACTAGAAATACCTTAAAATATAATTTTTGACTAATATTATCGCGGAATATTTAATGTGTAACGCCACTTTACGCAAACTTAAAAGGATTTTCTCTGGTGATGTTTTTTATATCTACCTTACTATTTCTTTTATTACTAAACGTGGGAAGAAATGACGGCTAGCGAAGTTCACCTGAGATTTATACAATTGTTATTACACTATTAAATACAGTTTTATTCCCATGTAGATACCATGCTCACTTATTCTTGATGAGCAGTCGACGACCCTTGCTGTTGAGGAGATCTGGTCTTGGAGCTTGGACCGGTGTATTTGTTTTTATCTCCTTCTTTGCTATTCTGAGTAATGTAAGTTTTGATGTCTATAATCATATAATTTACGGTTACTCTCCCAAGCCTTCATTCCCTAGAGATTAAAATACCCGTTAAACCACTGTCACTTCTCCCCCCGTGCCTGATCTGCTTTGGGCCTGCGATTTAAGTGCATCTTTACGTAGAAACGGGCACGGCCACGAAATATTAAACTTGTGGCAATATTTAAGTGTTCGCATGCAATTCGCGATTATGGTGCAATACCAACCGTATGGCGTTACACCTGTCCAACTAGCGGCCGTGCTGCCTGTGGGTAAATCTACTCACGCCTAATAATTCTACGTGATGTAGCATTTATTTGGAAAACCTTATGTTATCCTTTGCTACACCCTTCAAATTAAATGTAAGCACCGTCTATTACTGTTGCCAGTGGCGGACGATGTGGCCCCGGATTGGAATACAAGCCAATTAAAGGAAATCAAAGTAAAACTTATATTTTATATTTCAGGCATTCACAATAGTGAGAGATACAAGAACTGTTTTAAGATTTTACTATTTCAACGAATTTGGAAATATGACTGGATTTTTAAATTACACACTTGTTAGTTTTCCGACGAAGGTTAGTTAAAAATTACGACCCTACGACGAATGTTTACTCTACAAAATACACATATTATAACATATGTATAATTATTAAATATTATTTATTAATTTCAGTATTATGATGAATTTGAAGAATTTAGAAAAGAAATAAAAAAATATAAAGGCAAAGTTCCGAGTATCTGCTATTTTTCAGGTGGGTTAATATAAATAAATAATAAAAAAATTTAATACAAGCAAAACAAACAATAAATAATTGAAATATGCCAGCTCTGTTCAGCATGGTGAATGCGGCAATATGGTATGTATCCAGGCTATAAATACTTTTGTCGAGTTTTATCATAATGTGACGAAGGATTTATTTTCACTGAAATGATACCAATACACATACTTATACGAGGCGTCCCCACTTAGGCCTCAATGGATAGTAATGCGTTTAGTCAACTCCAGGAATACCCTGATCTTATCTGGTGTTAGTATTATGTTATTGCTCCATGGGCGGCGATCAGATGATGGCCGCCCATGGACATCAGTCGATCTGGACTGCATGCTCGTTTGCTTCTTTTATATTATAACAAATATCTATAGAGGATTGATTAAATTTCTTTATAGAAATAAATTTGTAACAATACATGTCATATCGTCCAAACTTTACTAAAGTATTTATCATCAGAAAGCACAGCAATTCATTTACAAGTACACAAGTTTATATATATGTATAAATAAATGTATAATTAAATTAATGTGTTGTTTATGCAATATTAAACGACCTATAAGAATAGTAACTCCTACACAACCTACAACTTTCGAGGCATTATAAGTATTTGTATTTTTTCAGGATTATTAGCTGATTCTCTGAAAGTAAAAGAAGATGAAAAAACAATTTATGATGTTCATACGTTCTATAACAAACCCGAATTTACCGTTAAAATCGAATTTAGCAAAATAAAATTTTATCAAACTTTATTTGTTTGTATTTATGAGGTAAGTTTTTTATTAATTAAACATTGGTAAAAAAATGGTTATTTTAAATAGCTACTAGCTCGTATGCGTATTATCTTGAGCTACCGCCCACCTACTCCCTGACCAATAGCTCCTGAAAGCTAAAACTCACTCATTCTGATATGTCACATCTTTCCTTTCCTTTACAAACTGAAACATTGATTAGAGTGGTAATTATAATTTAAACTAGTTTTGTTTATGTTTCAGCATATCCTGGTTTGTATGGTAGTTTTTTTCTACTACATAATTCCATCTCGCCCTAGTGAATTGAAGGAAATAATGTTTATGGAAAACAGGATTAAAAATAAATAACATACGAAAGTGAAGAAAAATAGAAGCTACATAATACGAAGCGTTCAAGTGTTTAAATTATTTGTAAGTGTTCATATAATTCATATAATTCTACAATTAAGTACAAGTAGTTTATGTAAGTACTATAGTCTAGACTCTAGTGTACGTACGATCTAAGTAGTCGGCTTACGTGGTCAAATAAAAACAAAATCTACATAAAGATTTGGGAAGTTGATTGATTGAGCAGATTTATTACCTAACTAAAGACTTCTACACTATAAACTTTAACAAAAAACGGTGTAGTTGGTTGCGTGATTTTGCAATGCTTAAATACTTATTGCTGTAACTAGAGATGTGCCCCGTCTCATGGGTGCACGTAAAGACACGAGTACAATGATTTTTCTATAAACACAGATCAAAGCAGAACGATTGAGCTCTCGAGCTCTGCGAGCCGGTGCATAACTCCAGTTCATGTCTAGCTGTAACAATAAATCCCAAATATTTAGTGTACCCACACACTACACTGCACACACGGATTTAAAGCCTTGCACTTGTAGATATTAGATGACGGAGATGTGCGTTTAAAAAATAGGGCTAATTTACCTCTCAAAAAATTACAAACTGGTCAATGTAAAAAGATATAAAAAACAGCTATACACCAGTGTCTGTGCCTTCGTACCAGACTTTGTACTTCGGATCAGAATAGGGCTTCAGTATTTTCTGCCTGTCGTAAGAAGCGATTAAAATGAGAGGGGCAAAAACTGAGGGCTCGAACCGTCCAGCAAGCGACTTCGAGAAGGAATATGTTGTCGCATGCTGTCGTAAGCACAAGAAGGTGCGGTGAGCGTAAATCCTCACCGAAGAAGAGTCCGAAAAGGGCATCGCGCTTGGTTGACTCCGCTTGTGTTCCGACAGAGATCCCGGAGTCCTCCACGCAGCGCCGAGGACGGCCACCGAAAGGGTTTTGGTGCGGTAAAAATCCCACATAACCCGGCGTTGCTTTCATGACCTTAGATACATTTTGAAGGTTTTCCCCTTGAGAACAAAAAAGGAGGTGGCAGCGCATCTGTTGTCAATATGTGTCATAGTGTCCAAACTCGAACTCTACCCGTTACAATCACCACCAGTAGCCACGTGTACACCTTAAATTATGTAATAGCAGGAATCATTTTATATATTTATATTATTTACAACATCTGTCTAATATGCAAGTTTTTTTAGTGAAAATTAAAGTTGAGATGTTATACGTTTATTTTATATTCTATTGTACGTTATAAGTTTACAAAATAACACAAAAAAAACAAGAGTTCTCTCATGGCTTTTTATTTTGTAATTTTCCTTTCATAAGCAAGACCAATAGTAGTATTTCCATTTTGTTCATGTTAGTATCAAACCGGTAACTGTATACATTTTTCTCTGTGCAATGTAGTATGTACATACGTTTAATAAAGTACAAACGCTAGTGTGGAATAACCCTAAAATTACTCGTCCATTATAGAACGAAAGTTGATGCTGTAAACTTATGCAAAAAATATTTCGTGACGAATGATGAATTGTCATAATCATTTCATTTGACACTGACATTGATATACGCTGGCCTTCACGGTTGCGGCGTTTTAATTGCTTCAGAATTTCAGATCAGTGCTGCCAACTCCGAAAGTGCTCCCTCAGATTTAGAGGCAAAAAAACATGTTGGAAATTTTTGATTGAAACTTTTTTTAATGATATATTAATTTACGTCTTTTAGCATTAAATAATTTGACTGGGTTACTTTTCCGTAATTTATTTGCAGGACACTAGTTATTATTTCCGAATCGAATTTGAGCTTTTTAGTTCTAAAATTGATTTAGGGGGAAAGCTTTCAATTAGTTGGCAATACTGTCTTTCATGACGTTACTTTATTTATAACCTAAAATTTTCGTAGGAATACGAGGTTATAAAATTATTTTGTTTATTACTTAAATTAACATGGCCAATGATGTTATTAAAGTTGGAGAATATATCGTTATACAAAAACAGAACTATAAAAAGTTACATAAGTATAACAAATCGGATTCAACGGTAAATATAGGAAAATTTACTGTAAACTTATGTGGAATTGAAGGTTGTCGATATTTTTCAGTATTTAAAATGATTGCAGAGGGAACAAAAAGAAACAAACAATACAGTTTAGAGCTAACTAATGAAGCTATAGAGTTGAAAGATGAAATTGATGTAAAAACATCGGGCACCGACAACAGAAATATTCTCGACGACGGTCGCTCTCAGAAACTAACAGCTGAACAAATTGATGAATTAAAAACCGACTCTAACAAAGCCTCTGATATCGTAGAGACTCTCATTACAAATTCGAGCACATTCCATGCCAAAACAGAGTTCTCCCAAGAGAAATATTTGAAGAAAAAAGAAAAAAAGTATTTTGAGTATGTGCAGATTCTAAAGCCAAATTTGAGATTGATAACAGAAATTCTTTATAAGCTAGATCCCGGTAAAGTTCAAAACATTCGCATCGACACATTATCTCAAATGATTTCTTTATGTAATGTTAATTCAGAAGGCATTCATTTATTGTATGACTCTGGTTCTAGTGGTTTGTTATCAGCTGCTATGTTGAGTTCTATTGGAGGAAGTACAACTGGCAAACTGATACATATGCACCCAGGTAATATGTCCCAGAAACAAGCCTTGTTAGCAATGAATTTTGATGGTGAACAATTAGAGAGATGTATTTCTGTAAATGTTTATTCGGCATTAAGGCAGTTCTATCAGGGTTGTGATATTCACACATCTACCACACCAGAAGAAATGAATGGCACGAACATAGGAACATTAAAGCGAAAAGGACCTGAATTAGCCCAAGAAGGGAAGATACAAAAATTAGAAGATTCAACAGATATGAGTACTGGCAGTAAAGAGATTGAAGAAAAGCCAAGTGAAGATATACAACAAGCAGAGAGAAAGAAACCAAGATGGCATTTTGACAATATAAAAGCATCAGAACTTCTGTCTCAGAAAGTAGATTCATTAGTAATAGCATGTAAGGAAGATCCTCAAAATATTTTTAATGAGCTATGCACATTTGTGAAGCCTGGAAGGCCATTTGTAATTTTTTACAGTGTTGTGGAACCTCTCCAGAATCTATATGTGGCACTAAAGTCACAGGCCAATGTTGCAGCTTTGAAAATTACATGCAATTGGTTGAGAAATTACCAGGTGGGAATTAATCTTTTATTTGATATAAGCTTCTCCTCTGCCACAATACCAAAACTCTACTATGTGTATGTGGAACGATTAGTTTCTACCAGAGAGAAGATATATGTTGTAAATATTCAATCAGAAATTGTTCTTTTCTCCTGTCCATTTACCTTTTGTGCCATAATTTAAGTGGAGAGGAGAGATCTTATAGCATAATGGCATTTCAAGATGTAGTAGAAACATGAGATGTATATGATGGTGCATGTTTACTTCCCCACTACCGACTCAAAGCCAACTGGGTGTGCCAAAAAACGGTTGCTATGATTTCCGCCTTTTCATTCATATTGCAAGCAGCAATATCATAGAATAATAACACAACTAAAAACATTTGTTTATCATTTGATGAATTAAGTTAATCTAAAATAAATTTATTAAAAGGCCAATAACCACTGTATAGTTTGAGCAGAAAATTCTCAATTTGAGACCTTTTTTTTGGTAACACTGCATCGTTAACTTAAAATTGATGAATTTTGGATTGTGCCTTTGTTCATGCAAAGCAGCAATTTAAGCAACTAAGTAGGTTGCCTCAACCTACTTTCTTCGGAATAAAACCATCGGTGATGACTTCCATGGGTGCAGTTAACCATTTACAGTCAGGTGGGGTGGTGGTGGTGAAGTAATTCTCGCATTTTATTCTAATGGTGTGGTTGCCAGGTTACATATATGACATGACCATGTTAATTCTCAGAATAGCAAAGCATTGCAACGGTGATTGAATTCAGATGGAACCTTGTTCTGTTCAAAGTTCACTTTACATCAGGTGGAATAGATGGTCATTTGCTACATCAATCTGATAAAAAAAAGTCTTCTGAATGATCATTTTATATTTTTTTCTTTCACAGATACTACCTGAAAGAACTCATCCTGAAGTATTGATGAATGGTTCCAGTGGTTTCTTATTAACTGGATATATATTAAAATAATTGACATATAAATTTTATTTTATTATGGATTTTAAATAAAAGAAAACTTACAAAATTTTATGCTTTCATTTAATCAAATGCAGTAACATATTTAACTAAATGCATTATAAAATTTATTGATTCCGAATGAGTGAATGATGCAACATAGAACCAAATAGAATGTAATGAAGGAGCCAATTGATGAATGAATAATTTGATCTACAAAAACCAATCGATGCTTAACAAAAATAAGTAATGACATGACATGAACTTGATGTTAAAACTTTATGTAAAAATTTTGTTAATTAAAATGTTTCCAAAAATGTAAAGATGTACAAGTTTGTATGTTTATCATTGTTTTCATTGTGACTTAATGAAACCATAACATTATAAGAGCTGCTAAAGCATACTCAATTGATAACCACACACCTTTCAAGCTAATGAAAATGATATCTTCCAATCCAATTCATCCAGAAAAAGACATCACTATGCAACTAGCATCTTAAATTTCTAATATAAATTGATCACACTAATTTTGCTTGTTTTGTGTAAGCTCACTCACAATACTAATATAAATTTGATTTTTTTCCAAATAGGCATTGAACACAAGATGGTTATGTATCATAATTATATAACAGCTTTTTTATTTAAGTCCAAAACATTTGAAAATACTGTGCCATTTATAAATATTCTTGAGAAATTATAGCTGCAAACAATTTCTAAAAAAAGTTCATGTAATTCTAGGCGTTTGGCTTTTTCGTAGAGAGCTTTTCATTTTCACTAAGATCATATTTCAATCAAAATAAATCTAGGTATGTACTTTCCTACCTTTAAAATATCAAAAATTTAATTAAATCAGATAATTAATATGTTATTTTGTTAAAATAACCGTAATGTATGTTGTGATTTAAATGGATACAGAAGCGGAATGTAGTTCAGTCTAGTAATGTGGTTAAATAAGTGAGTTGCGACATGAAGCGATACTAATACTAAAGCAATTATTATATTATCGTCATTCATACAAATACTCCTTTCATAGTATTCGAGAGGAACATAAATAAATAGCATTCATAAAGTATGTTAAATAACGACACCAAATACAAAATAATGACAATTTGGCACCAGATTGATGCTTAATAGGAAGATTACAATTTAGAAGTTCCTAACATTTTAAGTAGTTAAATGTGTTTTAAAACCAATGGCTATGAAAACTAATAGTGTAAAAGTGACTTGCATTTTTATTATTCAGTTTTTCTAATATCCATCTACATTTTTAGTGAGAGAATTTATAGAGAAATGTTACACACTTCTCATCTGCCTTCGCTCATTGATTATTTCTACTTAAAACTGCGGAAACACTTGTTTTTTCTGTTGACAACTTCTCTACAAGGGAATGTGATAAAAATATTTTTGCAGTTATCAAAATCTAGCCATATTGATATGCTTACAAAATGCAACTTCGTTTTAAGCAATGTGCTCCTAGTACGTGTAAATACAAATTTATTCAAATAATTAAATAAGATATATTACTCATATATTACAGCGCCTTACTATAAAATAAATCATTTGCTATAAATAATACACAAAGTCATTAAACCTACAAAATATTATCTAAATTTTAATTGCTTGAAATGATGAAAATATGCACCATGTTTCAGAAGCCCTAGTACTCTAGCAAATTTTATATTAGATTCACACCAGTATATATTACTTATTAGCATCAAACATTTTGCAATTCAGTTTCCACATGCCCAATAAATATGACATTTGTTGCAGGTATTGAGTTTTTTAATTTTGATTTCATCCATGTGAAAACATTCACAAAAAATGTGCTATTACTTTGAGCATTCTATTATAATACTATTTATGTCGGTTTCCATTTTTATCTGGGATATTTGTCTAGATTTATGTTCTGTGGCCTGCACTATCATTATAGTCAAGCAAATAATTAAATCATACTCACTACTATCAACTCGACAATCGGTCAAAAATTAAAAATCTAAGTAATACTTAAATAATGGTCGTACAGCCCCATAAATACATGCTATGCAATTCCTTTTCAATAAGAAAAATAAATATAGCGTTTCGATATAATCACTAACTTTCACGTAAACGAGCGAGAACTTTCATATAAGTAAAAAAAGGAAATATTCACGAGAATGTCGCATGTGCAAATGAGCGATTGAAAATATGGCTACAATTTGCACGTGCAGCACCGTCGCCGGGGTTTAATTTTAATAATACATTAAGGGATAACTTTGGTATTGGTGTTAATATATCGAAGGCATATATAGGTGTGTGGCGGACAGCAGCGGCGGCGCGGGGCGGCGCGCGGCTCGCGCTCGGCTATGACGAGTCCTCGTCGTACCACGTGCGGAAGTCGCACATTTCGTCGTAGTCGTCCTAGAATACGATAACGCTTTATAAAATATACCTTCGTAGTTATTATAATTATGAATGTAGTTATTATAATTCCTATTGAATAATAATAAATTGATCATAAATTAGACAATCAATACACCAATATGATAAATTACTATAGTAAATAATTATATTTTACGAATAGATAATCTTGCCTTTGGGAAGTTGGTAAAAAGTATGTCTTTGCGTTGCATTGCAATAGAGTATATAGTATTAAAGACGAAATACATAAATTGTATCAAATCTAATATATGATGTCTCATTACAACCCATGTAGTGCCTCACAACAGTGTATACAAAATTACTTTAAAAATTGTTGAAAAAAGTTGATTCGTATGAAACTAAACACAAATTACAAGTGTAACTTGTAAATTAACGAACAAGGGTACCGACCGACATCCAGGCATGATCGAGCACGTCCTCAGCGGCGAAGCGTAATTCTGGTTGCGGACGTAGCATGTTGGCGACGAGGTCGATAGCGCCCGCCGACACGCGCTCCCAGTGCGGCGCGGGGAACTCCAGCCGCGCGGACAGGATCGCGTCGAACAGCTTCTCCTGATCTCCGTCCGGTGACGAAAATGGCGGGAAGCCGCACAGCAGGATGTACAGTATCACACCCGCCGCCCATACGTCGATCTATGGGTTTATAATCATATTATCGCTTAAAGACTTTGAAAGCATCGTTTCATAATATTATTGTTCGACATCATATTCAGAATAAATGTAAAAACAAGGTTTTATTTAATTAGAATAGCGTATTTGTATAGCGACGCAAACGAGCTTGCAGTCCACTTGATATAGTAATCAAATCTATAAAATCTGAGAGATCTGTAGTTCCCATAGAAAAGAAGTTCCACCTGTAACCAGTCACCAGATGCGTTGCTACTTTTGGGCGCTAAAATGGTCAAGTTACAAGTAAGCTGTTATCTATTTCAGTCTCTACGGTACGTAGACCCTGCGCCACGCGGCGATGTCACCGCCGCGGCATAGGATGATATATCATTAGGAAGTATCACCGCCACACATATTTCTAGCGTGTAGCAGTGCTTGTATTTTTGTGGAAGGATGTGGTTGCCAAATCACTTATTTATGAGGCGACCGTCTCCGTCCTCGGGAGTAGCAACAGGTCTGTGATCGACATCTGATAGAACCCTTGTTCTATATGAAGTTGCTTACAAATGTCCTTGGGCATAGTAACCACTTACCAGTAGGTGGACTGCGTGCCGCACGTTTGCTATTTCAGTAAAAAAAATGTTGCATAATCGAACCTTGAGCCCATAGCCGGTCTCGAGCAGGATCTCGGGCGCGACGTAGGTGGGCGTGCCGCAGACGGCGTGCAGCGGCCGCCACACCTCCACGGCCAGCCCGAAGTCCGCCAGCTTCAGCCCGCGTATGCTACCGTCCGCGCCGATCTCCACCTAGGTAACATCACACCGAAATATATATTTTTCTATGGTTTAATGTAGAGATGCAATAATAATGTAAGAAATAAATCGGTGTCATGTAACTACCGTAATCCTTGCTGTCGCAGTACTATTATGCTTGTTTATACCAACTGTAGTTTGTAAGGTGTGGGTTGCAGCTACTAGTTGCAAGATCTAAAGAATTTTCTATGATGGGGAAAGTCCCTGATATTCTCTTACTCTGCAAACTACCCCTTAAGGTTTTAACATATAAGTTTTTTATATTTTTAAATTATACTCGTGTAGGTATAATCTAAATGTTGCCATACTCAAGTTATTTAAATATTGGTTAATGTTTTTTTTTAATGAACATGCATTTATATATATTATGGTAATTTTAATTTACTGTCCTATATTATAAGTATTATGCCAATCAGCGTTTATTAAAATGAAAATCTAATACGAAAGTAAAAAATCTATGATTTTTTTGAGGTACAGTAAACAGATTTTTTAATTATAATCAATAACGCTTTCTACAGTCATAGCACACTAGGATTATTTGTGTCGTGGGTGCCACGGGTACAGATAACACTATGTTTGTTTCTGATTTAGTAGCGGGTGAAACCGCAGGACACAGCTAGTATAACATAAGTATATTTCCTTTAATGTTTTGAAACATTAACAAAAATACTTGTGCAATTGTTAGTCGAGGTGGTAATCAATACACTAACACAACTACATAGGAATTGTATGGTACATTATAACTTGCGTGCGAACGCCTTCTACATACATTTCATGGTCACACTAATCTGCCTAGACTTCAAAGTTCAATGTTATAATAACCGTGAGAATGTTTCAAATGAGTGATAATTAGTTGATGGCTTACCAATAGATTCTCTGGTTTGATGTCTCGATGCACTATTGAAAGCGAGTGGAGGTATGCAATAGCTGATGTTAGGTGACCGATTAGCAAACGCGCCTGAGGCTCAGAAAATTTAGAAGCGGCTGCGATACTATCAAATAAGTCACCACCTAAAAATATAAACATCTTATATAGTGATACAATAAAATTGCAGTACTTGAAGAGCAGTGCAATATGAAACATGACTATCTTACAAACATCTAAACAGCATTTTTTAACCTTTACCCTAGAAATTTTAGAAATTCGAAATTGAGGGTATTCATGTTTTTGCATTTATTACAAAATATTTAAAAAATGCAACTTTAAATACTATAAGATAATATAAATAAGTATAATATAAAAATATAGACTAACATGATATAAAAATCCAAACAGAAATAGAAGGATATGAAGATTAAAAAATGCTTCAATTATAATCAGTAATTGAGAATAAGCATACTGTGCGTCTGTGGTAAATAATGTATTGCAACTCGGAAGTGGCTTATAAACATTGACAAATTGATGAACTATTAGATAACATTAGTCATGATTGTAGATAAACATGTTATGGATAGTAAAATATATACTTACCACTAACAAGCTCCATGATAAGGAAGAGCCACTCGGGGCTATCTTGCTCCTCGATTAAGGAAACAATTCTCGGATGGCAGAGTTTTCTCATAACACGAACCTGGAAAATCATATAACTTTTATAAAGATTTCTGACATTTTCATATATACAGAATTTCTCAAGCGTGGATTAAGACGAAACTATATGTATTTGAAAAAAATACTAAAAGTTTCCAGGCCGATTTTAATAGGAACTAAAATTTCATCATTAAATAAAAAAATAAATATCAGGAATCTTGACTATTATGTAAAAAAAGCGCTTGGAATCGAATAGTATCGTTTATACGGTTCAAATTCAAGCAAAGATAAACGACAAGGAAAACATCCCCTTATTAAGATATATACATAAAAATTTAGAAATAAACTAAGCCTTAATTAACTATTTCTTTGATATATATTGTATTCAATTGACATCTTTATAAGAAAATCATGCACAAGCGGAAGTTCATAAGCGGAGTGCTAGTACTGAGGTAATAGTAAAATTAATTGATGTAATTACCTCTGCCTCTACATAGTGTTCCTTTCCCTTACATTTCGCTTTGTCGATTACTTTGAGAGCATATTCCTTGCCGTTGTTTTTATCTTTACACATTCGTACAACTGCAAAGTTGCCGTCACCTAAAACAGAAAGCAAAAAACAAGTTTATAAAGAAAATAATGTGAGGTGTTCCAGCAATGTGCAATGTAAAGATGGCGATGCATTTGTGATTGATCATATTTTGTAGTCCTTCAGTCCAATCTTATTTGGAGTCGGTGTCGTTCATAGACGACAGTGACCATTTACCTCACTTCCTACTTTCAATACAAGAAAAAAATAACATCAAACATGTCTACATCAAGTGTCCTGTACAAACACAATGCAATTATAGGTATAAAATATCATATAAAATTTGTTTAAACAAAACAATTTGTTTCCTTTGTTAACCAAATAAACTATGGTTAACATGACATAGGTGCGTTAGCTTTGAATAAGTATTTGATATTGGATACTTCCTATATACCTGAGGAATTGGAGATGTTTACCACACATATTTTATTTTGATTATGTAAGCAAGTAAAACGAATCATTCATAATTCCATGTGTTAAAGTTTGTAAAGCAAAGATATAAGCTACTTTCCAATGGAACTTATTCATTTATTAGGCATGTTTATTAGACAAGTCATGATAATTTAGGTCCTATTATTATTAGTAATAGTAGTTTTCGTGAATTTTACCAGTAACCAGCATTTTTTCTTTATTATTTAAGAGCATTTGAATAATACAAAGTGGCACTATTAACTTTGCATTAGTAGTTACTTAGTACCGAATATAATATTCGGTTTACATTTTTTGGAGGAAACGAGCATTCAGTCTACTTGATGGTAAATGGCGACTGCCGTCCGTGGACATCATATAGAACAGGGGTTCTATCTGAAGTCGATCACAGATGGTTGCCTCATAAATAATTGAGCTGGCAACCACACCCTACTACCGAAACGCAAGAACTGCTCCACGCTA
>MOOZ01000186.1:1025849-1040414 GCA_002930495.1 Cecropterus lyciades
TTGGACAAAACGAGGCGTATTTCGATTCCAATGACGATGATTTTCAAAATTTCATTCCCGCCAAAAAATGACTTACGCGGTGCTAGAACTTAAGCGACGATATACTTTTTATTGCACTGCTCATAACCATAGATCAATACTAATATATAGAGATGAGATGATTTGTGTCTGTGTGTATGTATATTACTCAATCACGCAAGGCGCATTAGTCCGATTTACATGAAATTTTGCATGGATGTAGATTATTTACCTGGTCAACTTATAGGCTACTTTTGATTTCGATATATTGAACTATTTAAAGATGGAGACTATTTTTGCGACGCTACTAAACCCTTCGGTTTCATTTTTCCATATTTCCATTTTAAATAAAAAGAGAACGCTAAAAATAGCAAGCTTTTAATAGCATAAACGAGGTTTATATTTAATTTTTTATCCGGAAGGTCTTTATCACTTTTCATGTCTTCTAAGCGGGAGAGGGAGGGGAGGCTTGATTTGGAATCATCCCTCCCATACAGAAATACTCGATCACAGATCATTCACGTTATTCCAACCTGCAATGGTTAGCGAGCGAAACCTATTTTTTGTTACGTAAGGAAGCACGGGTACTTCAGCTAGTTAAACCAGAGAAGCCAGGCTTCTAACCGTCCTTCAGTCAAAAAGAGAGAAGATTACGGTACCTACTCTATCTCTCTCTTCTCACGCATGTGCAATTAGCGAGAAAAGTGAGCACAATAGAACTATTCAACGGTTTGTTGTTGTAATTGACAAAGGACAAAAATGTGTGTAAATTGTAAAAATGACATAGATAGGGTACCGCAATCTTATTTATCTTTCTAACCATCGGACGTTTCCGCTTACAAGCATATCGTTTGATTTATATTTATATAACTGTGTAATTTCTTTTCATATTCGATTTATACTATTAATAATATACTTAGTTTCAGTAAATATTATCAAGAACGAGAGTATTCAGAGTTATGTAGTAATTTATTAATTATATAAAACGCCATAGTTATCTCTTTATTAAATTTGTAAGTAATTTCATTAACATTGTGTTGTCAAATATATTCGTATTTCCGTACAATAGATTCAAACACAGACAAGCCTACGTATATTTGTTAATCCGGAGTGTTTATTTAGGCAAATCAGCGCCCAAAATTCGGTGACCGCATTCGGCAGGAATTCCGTCAAAAATTATCACTTATTATACTCATTGCCACTTTTCACGCGACCTATATTTAACCTAAAACCGGTACAATAGCTTTTCTGATTATATTATAATCAATAATAAATAGTAATCTATATCATTGAACGATGCTATGACTTACAACAAATCATATGTTATTTACGAGTACCTATAAATTTATTTATTATTACCGCGATAGATATAAATTACATTTATATCTATCGCGATGTAAAAGATACATTGTATTGAGCGCAGATATCAATATACCAATTGTGTCGAGGGGTCGGATGCAATCGATCAAATTGAAAGGTCATATAATTGATCAACAGACACAGTTGCTATGAGCGAAATACTCGGTGGAATTCAATGCTGACGAAATGTAAAAGCACTTACATGAGTGTAATCGCAATCCTTCATAATTACACATAATTGCTTCTGTTCATACATTTTTATTTGAATCGATTAATAAAATTGTCTGATCGTTTTTTTTATACTTCAATATGATCTACTTATGTAGAAATTATTTTATAACAATACTAGATTATTCCCGCGGCTCCGTCTACTTAGGTCACTTTTATAAGTATTCCGTGTGTTAATCCAGGTCATAAACTATTTATGTTCCAAATTTCAGCGAAATAAAATAAACTTCCGCATTTATAGTATTATAAGGAAGTAAGATTTGGACCTAGCTACAATTACAAGATATTATATGCATAATCTGTAATTGTAAGAGAATGCCATAAATTCAATGTAACCGCGTGTGTAGATGTTGTTTATCCGACGCCGAGAACTAATAGGGCTTTATCAAAATGAATTAGTTTAAGTAGTAAGTTCCGATGCAACATATGGCGTACAATCTGTACATACCCAATGCAATAGAGGGAATATGGTTATTTTATTTATTTGCCCAACATTTAAATATTTTAAACTCTTCTCTAAACAATATAATACTGAATTTCTATCTGATATTTTCTTTGAAACATTTTTTTTATTTAATACAAATTAAAACGTTGACGTCGTAAACTTGACGACCCACGTGGTGGAACGGTCATTATATCGGTCTGACACGCAGTGGGTTCCGGGTTCGATCCCCGGCCAGACAGACATCTGAATGATGAGTTTAGATTTCTTTTCTGGGTCTCTTTCACACAGGAGAAAATCCTAGTGTGGGGCTATGAGTGTAGAAAGCGTTTATGTTTATATCTGACCGAGAGAAATTTAAGGCGCTGAAACTGTTGTACACCAGTAAAGCACTGCTTTGTACTATGTTAAAAGATGTGGTAAGGGTAAAGACACACAAGGCGTTGCAACTTAGTCCTCAGCCCTATTTAGAGTTAATTACAGATGCAAATGAGCAACAGTGACTTACAATCATACAACCTGCTTGCGCGATTGCTACGGCGTTTTCATAAAAAATAAATAATGTTAGGGTTTTATTCACACGTTATTTCACTGTAGAATCTGTCTATAGTTCCCCATGAACGGTACTGAAAGGAATAACGGACTTTCACTACAACAGCAATACAAATTAATCATTCATTCTGTTATTATTATGTAATATCTACGATGGCGTATGGAAATAAGATCGACTAGGCTAGATAGATGAATGTCGATATCCCTGAAAGTAGTCAGAAGGGAATTTTTCGAAGTTTGTTATAACAGTCCAGCCGCGCAAAGAATGTATTCCTAAAGTTTGTTAGTCAGTATCAGTTAGACATAGAAATATGGGTATAGTACAACTTGTTTGTATATTTGTTACATCAGAATATATTTTATTTTATGGTAAAATTTTGTTATTTATTGCTAAGTAGGTATTTCAGAAAATGGTAAGTTTGTTATAATATTTTCCGTTTGTAGGGCAAATAAATGTAATTAATTATACTTGCATCGTAAATTCTACTTCAAAGTTACTCGTCTTTAGGAAATGAAGTCAGAAAAAATATCTCTTAGCGGTAAGATTAGCAATCATATTTCCTTTACCTATTCCTTAACGCAATCCAGAGTGTAACTTGAAAAGGTGGTTATTTTTATAATAATTTTGGCTAGGCATGTAACTTCGTCCTTGTCATTCCGTTGTACCATTTTACAACAGTTATCGGGATTGGATCATTTAATCAATTCTTATCATAGCATGTATAAAATGAAATCAAATGATACTGTTTGTTAGAGAAACTGAAGCCGTGAAGATGTTTGCGGTTTTCGCTAAAACCGACAATGATATTATGCAACACGATATAACAATTAATATAACTATTTTGTCCAAACTATTTACACATAACCTCAGTTGCGATAAAAATAAATCTTATTGATTACATAAATGAATTCTTAACTATTTTGTTAGTTATGTTATTGTTTAATGGATTATTATATTACAATTTATTTCTATCTATACTCAAATTAAATAGTCTCTGGAGTACAAAATAACCATTATGGTCCTAGTTTCTTTATTTGCCTAATAAACTGCTGACTAACTTCCTGGATTTTATCAAAATGATATTATTAATCACCGAATGCACCAGGTTCACCTAACTAAATTGGAGAACATCTATTAAGTTTTGATTAGTTAGTGTATGTTATGTTTATAATTTCTCTAATATAAAAATTATACATACTCAAATGCTAAAAATACATTTCATTCATTGATGATGTGCTCTAATGTATAGTTATTTTGTGTGGTTAAAAAAAGAATAAAGAGATAGAACACACAATAAAATATAATCATGGTTATTACCTTGAGTTCCTTGTTATTGGTGTCTTTCTGCATTGTAAAACAGCCTTACTCTCTTCAAATTCTAATTCGAAATCTTCTTGATTAACTCTGTGGACAAGTATTATGCATAATACTAACATTTAAAGATCATGATTGTAGGTATCCTAAAAAATATATGTATCACTCGTAAATATAAGACTAACGTCCAGTTGTAAGGCATAACATAGTAGCATAACCACTTCTGCCTTACGGAAGCTGTAACTCTGCTGGAACTACTTGGCTTCCTAAGTCTATCATAAGTGGGCACTTTATTGATAAAATATCTACAAATACTGTAATCCTACATTTTTATTTTATTTTACTGAGTCACTAGATTTAGCAGGTTATACTCAAATTCGATATATCGCTGAATTTAGCTATAAATGTGTTATCATTTTCTGGGTTTAATTATGTACTAATATTTGTCCTTTCCACAAAAATAATTTGGTACTAAAAATAGAAAAGTTCCGTCAAGATATCAGCATTAAATAATCTATCGTAAACAACATAATATAATGTCACCTCAATGAATTACCTTTCATTGCCGTACGCAAAGAAAACGTCTTCGTCTTCGAAAAACTGATGAAGAGCCGTGACAGGGTTGCCGGACTGCGTGAACACTTTCCGTACACAGCCCGTGTCCAGCTTGATGCACTCGGTTATGGCGGCCAACGCATGCTCCAGAGTCGGACTATTGCGCTTGTTCAATAGCAACCTGCATACCTAGGTAGAATCAAGAAGACTGGTCTATTACATTTGTATAAGCGTCGATAATATCCATTACTGCCAAATTGAGTACGTATTTAGACGTATAATAAGAAAGAAGAATTAATTATGACCTAGCCAACCTTATTGACTAAATAGTTGTATATCATTTTGTGACCTACTGGGCTCGTTTTCCACCGTTCCAGGTTTTCTGAAGGTCTCCATCTCTCTCTCTGGAGGTTTTCCATATTATGTGGCCAGCAAAATATTTACTCCTGAATGTTGCGACCCTGTCTGCCACCCTTAAGCCCAGCCAATAGATAAGACGCTGATTTAAGTTTATAAGATTCATGATACGAATAAATCATTTTCACACACATTTCAACTCGCGACAGTTGAGCGATATTATATTTAATCCATAGAGGTAAATGTAGAAAATCAGTTATAACACATATGAGGCATCTAAAGAAAGACCGCACGATGAGTCTAATTAGGTTACACATTATCCGCCACATCGTCGCGGTTATCATTTCAGTTATATATCATAAATTCTGCCGTCGTGTTACAGTGATGGATCCGGTATTAATGTTAATTTGTTTCAATTATCGGAATACTCTTTAGGGTTCCGTATCCAAAAGGTAAAAACGGATCCCTATTACTAAGACTCCGGTGTCCGTCTGTCTGTCACCAGGCTGTATCTTATGAACCGTGATAGCTAGACAGTTATTTTTTACAGATGATGTATTTGTGTTGACGCTATACAATAAACGCCCTTATAATAAACGTGATTTTTTAACAATTTTTTTTAAAGATAATGGTACGGAACCCTACATATGTGAGGCCGACTCGCACTTGGCCGATTTTTATTAAGCCTGTTGCGTTTGTATCAGACTAAGTACGCAGTAAATGTTTACAAATCAGACCGTTAAAAATATCGGTCTGTAACCAACATCGATATCGTATTTGAAAACATTCTCAACTCATTGTAACCTGCAGCGAAACTAAAAGTTACTGAACAATGCGATTGAATAGAACAATCTCTCGTGACTCACATTATATGAAAACGCTACACGATGCACTAGTGACCTATACCTATACAGAATAGGTGCTTCTTAGTGAATACTAATGCATCGAACGTTCTTTCTCTTTAATTTATTCTTCGCTTCACTTGAGCTTCATTTCACAGTTCGGACAACGTGTGCGCTAGCTTATACTTTACTCATACAACCTTTAATGATAAGTAGTTTATCTCAAGTCATATACTAGAAAAAAAAGTGAAAATCGGCTGCATAAACCTATAATTCACCACTATTATACAGGTGTAAACATATTTAGTCACTGGCATTAACGCCGAAAATATTGAAAACGCAATCACTCAATCGAATTTTATTTACATCTATACATAGTATAATAAAGTCGCTTTCCGCTGTCTATCTGTTATTCTGTCGCCTTCTTCTAAACTATGCAACAGTTTTTTTTTTAAGTTTACAAATGGAATGCACGATAAAAGAAGGCCGAATTGAATTTTATTTCATTTCGCTAGTATAAGGATACTTAACGCTATGTTACATAAATTAGGCACTTAGTCACGCACCTAAATACTATTTATAAGGCGCTTAAACACTACTTTTGAAGCCACAGTAGGCATTAGTATTATTTACGAAGCTATAAGAGATAATAGCTGCTAACAATATTGACTAATACCACTGACCTGTAATCAATTCAATATGAACAATGAGACAGAATTCCAAATTTTCAGTGTGTTAATTACCTTGCGTGGTTTTACGCCATTCCTAATAATAGTAACTATGCGTGGTCGGACAACATTGTCTCCAGCGGGACTCACTCTCGGTGACCCGTTGCCGGTAGTACTACTACCATTTGTCTGCAACAAGTCAAACACACGTTTCAACTCACCATAGATTTTCTTATCTATAAACTAAACATATTATTCCGTATATCACCTATACACCTGCTTTGCATGAACAACCGCACAATTCAAAATTCATTTTACGTTAAAGATTAATTTAAACCCTAATATATTTTTTTAGAATTAATACCACCAGCACCAAGTGCTCTAACTCCAATGCGTAATGGCGTTTTAATTTTTACCCGACTGCGTCAATAGGAGGGTAATGCTTTTCGATCGTTTGTATGTATGTATTTGGCACGCGCTACAGCCCAAATGGCTTGATGAATTGTGACGTATGACATATCATTAGAATTGTCTCAGTTTGGAAAGTACATAGGCTGTTTGTATAACTTTTAAAAATGGCGCCTGGAAATAAAGAAAAAAGGAGGAGGAGGGACGACTTTTTTTACTATTACGGAAACATGGTTATCAGATGAAAGCTAGTAAATAGACCAATCTAAAAATATAGTGTCTATTATAACGTTTACTTGACTATTTTGAGAAAAACTCATGTAAGCGATAACTTAAACATACATCATTATGAACAAAAATTTCCTCCTAAGCAGTCGGGATTTATTGTTGTAATGTTTTTAACGAGGTTAATAGTTATTATTTCAGTTTTATTCGATAAAAAGATAGAAACAAAAAACATTGTTAATTTTTACTCGCTCTCCTGTAAAATGAGCGTTTTTATGTTGTGTTATTATTCATGCAAAGTAGCGTTATAAAAAACTAACAATTCCACATCAAGTTAATTTGGAGAAACATACTTTAAGTATAAATAATTTATCAAGGATTACAAAGGTGATCAATAATTAAAAATCTTTTTATGTGGATACCTACTATCCAATTGCTCAGTACGCAAAATCATAAGTAAATACCTATCATAGCTATAAATTTTGTAGATTAAGTCATGAAAATTTTAATTCTAGCTTAAATTACAACTTTTGTCGAAAACGGTCGCCTTGACCTATTTTCACTGAAGCGAAACTCCGGAGTTAAATGGCGCGAATGAGGAATACCGTTCATTCATTACACGTACTCGTACATTACAGATAATTGGCCAAGTTATATATCAAACTATCGCTTTCCACCGATAACGTTTATTGGGGCGACAATAAAAGGCCACGCAAACATCGCAAATAAATTTAATTTTACCATCATTTATATCGTTAATGAAAATGATACATTAGAACTGATATATCACAAATAGTATCTTTATTTCAGTGATCCATATATAAAAACTAATGTATTACACTAGAGTAAAGTTTGCTAGAAAAGTAGCAAAGTCAGTAATTTCCTCTAGAAGTCAACATAGATCTTTATCTATAAAAGTTTAATTGAAAGTCGTTAAAAATCACTTTTAGACAATGTAGAACTGAATTACAAATGGTTTTTGAACCTTTGGATTCAGCTTTGGCCGAAGATTGTGGTCATAGCCGAATTTTACATAAATAATCTACATATTGAATTATTCTTCAACATTACATTCATAAACATCATGATAGATGGACTTTGATGATGTGATGCTATTATCTACAATCTGAAGACATTATATCATTATATGTGTTTATGCCTTATGATTGGTTATAAGATTCAAGATCACTTACAAATGATTCATATCATTTCAAGTTAACTAAGCAACCATAAAACAATTAATAAAAGTATACTCTTTGCAAGCAATAATTCAAATATAAATATACTTAAATTATTCTTGAACAATATTGGCACTTTGTTCATTAGATACGAGAATGTAATAACACCCATGATATGATCAGCCTAGATGCAAATCTAACTTTATCAAATTATTATATAAGTAAACCAGTTTAGCAAACTTTTCTTAGATAAGACAAAATAAATATTGACTCACCTGCAAATACCGGGACAGTCTATTGTTAGCTCTCGCTGGGGATGGACTTGCACTATCACTGAGGGACTCGGGTCCGCTTAGCCTGAAGGACTGTGGTGTTACAGCACTGGCTTCGTAATCTAAACGTTTGAATGGTTCACCAAAGCCACTACATACATATGATTGTCCATCCTCTAAATCATCTAGTTTTCCTATCTGTACAAACAAAATTGATTTGTACACAAGCCACACAAAATGTTCTAATACCCACATTAGCATTCATACTCACTTTTCTACCGTCCAGGGAATATATTGTCCTCACACCACTGGGCAAAGTTACATTATCTACTAAAACTCTGGTCAGATCTGCAGTCAAACTATCAAATGATCTGTAATATAAACCCTTTTTGCAATATCATATTGTAAAATATGAATAAAAATATACAAAATCCATAGAGCATTTAAATAGAATGTGTTGGATCTATAGCATGCGACCATGTCACCTGCCCATAAAAGTTATATAAAGATATATACATGATTTCATAGTAAATAAGTGTTGCCCAGACTGTCCAGGTAAAACATTTTGAGTACTCTAAAGTAATCAAAATATTTTTTTTTTACATATGTCACATCATTCTTAGTCACAGGTAACTAGTAAAACAAAATTATAATCTTTGTAATATGAGTAACAACAAATTATTTCAGCTTTTATGTGAACCGAAGGAAATAATTTAGTGTATGTTACTATGTGAAGTCATAATGTTCATTCATTGTCGAGTCATACAAATTTATACATATTGAAAAGAATTTGCAGTCTTGACATAACTTGCTTACCCATACATTTGGAACAAACATTTTTATAAAGGATTTGACTTAAAAAGTATGGGGATATTTGAAAATCTCAGGCTAAAGCACTAATTTAGTCATATCATATTAGTTTTATAAAAATTGTGATGGACTCCATCTCCATATTAATAATCTATACTCAGATCAATTAAAATATGGAAATTAAATGTGGTGCTTTACTATAATATCAGCTATTTTAGACTCTATGCTCCATGGTGTCACTTGTCTACTACTAAGTCTGTCCATATGCCATGATGAAGCCCTATAATATTGAGCTATCCTCACATTTAGATTTGATATCTATAGTATTGATGAACTTCTTCAATTGAATTAATTAATTATTAGAAAATGACTTTAAATATGTATTAAACATATTTAAACAAAGTGAAAAACCATGTCTAAGTAGTTTACATTATATCAATAAATAATTTATATTATTGGATTTTGATACTAGGAGAACCTGAGTTTAAAACATTAAATTCATTCATGTTCAAAGTGAAACTGCAACTAATCTAATCGTTATCTTTTAGCTGAAACTGAACAAAACTATGCACGCAGCTATGAATAAAGCGCGCCCACAACACAATCAATTGTTTGAAACTTTATAGAGGAAATAAAAACCAATGAAAGTGAAAGTGACTGGTATATTTTCGTATTGGATTTTTGTTACTTAACTTTTTTTTACTTAAGACCCACCTGTATCGTTCTGGCAAGACTGGGATTATTACTCCTGAATAAAATTTATCACCATTTCGAAAAAATCGAATCCGTTTTGCTTTCCGTGCAGGTTGTGTTCGACCCATTACGTTGCGCCGATTCGTCCTAGATTTCATAATTTCCATGTCGCTTAAGTCCTTTTCGAGTTCACATACCGAACTCGATCGGCTCCCACTACGACTCAAATTATTCTCCATTCTATAAATTAATGAAAGTTTTAACAAACTTAGTTTTGGTAGGTAACGGATAATGTTTAACACAATTCGTTTTAGCCTCACCTTGTCGTCGTTGGGTTCAACACACTCAATAATTAGGATTACTATTTATTAGACATTACTTATTAGCGTCTCATTTTATGGGCTTCAAGTACTAGAAATTAGATCATAAAAAATTACTTAAAAACGCGAAAAAGCTGTATTTCATGGAACACACACGGAAATCTGCGGAAATCAGCACATATTATCTATGACACAGATAAAACACACACAACCACCGACACTTTACACTACACTAAAAGATTAAAAAAACAACATTTTATAGTTGGACCGAAGGATAACCCGATAGATGCTGATATTCAAAATAAATAGTGGTCTGGTAGATAGATTATATTATTTTATTAGATTATTAGAATTATTTTAAATTATACCCTAATCCTTAAAATATATAATGATGTATTTAAAAATGTATTTTAAAGATATTCATTTTTTTAATGGTATATAATTGTTCTACATACAAAATATTTTAATTAATTTATGAATTATTTTAAATTTTTAACTAAGTTTCATGAAACAAAATTCAGACTAGATTTTTAATTCTTATCAATCCTATGTTAATTTCGAATAAACTAAAATGTGTTTCTCCTTAAGAAATATTAAGAATTGCGATTGCGATGTAAGCAGTCTGTTACACTTTCATGAAATTATTTATTATAATACTATTTTTTAAACAATAAGGAAAAAGAAAAACTGTGAGTAATCGTTCATAGGTTGTTAAATATAACAAAAAAAAAACATTCATAAAAATAGAAATATGATGAAAGAAAATAAAATGAAATTTGATTATGAATTATGAAGATGGTTTTATAAAATAGTAGACCTAATATAAAACGTACAAAAATGTAAATTTCAAATAAAATAAAACTTTAACCCTTCTATTACCACTATGACGAGTTTCTGTTTTGAAGATTTATTATTTTTCACTTATGGTAACACTGCCAACAGGTGACGCATTTATCAATTTCGTTTCGATAGATGTCAAAAGAAAAGAACGGACAAAGAGTGATTATTATTTGTGTGTTTTTCTAATCCTGATAAATTCTCGTGCAAAATGGCATCAAGAAAAAAGGTTCTTTTGAAAGTGATCATCCTTGGTGACAGCGGCGTTGGCAAAACATCGCTGATGAACCAATTTGTCAACAAAAAATTTTCCAACCAGTACAAGGCGACAATAGGCGCAGATTTTCTCACGAAAGAGGTAATCGTCGATGATAGGATCGTCACAATGCAGATTTGGGACACAGCGGGCCAGGAAAGATTCCAGTCACTGGGAGTGGCGTTCTATCGTGGGGCGGATTGTTGCGTATTGGTGTTCGACGTAACTGCCCCCAACACGTTCAAGTCCTTGGAGAGTTGGAGAGATGAATTTTTGATACAAGCTTCGCCTCGTGACCCTGAGAACTTCCCGTTCGTCATTCTAGGCAACAAAGTGGATTTGGACAACCGCGCCGTGTCTGCTAAACGTGCACAGCAGTGGTGTCAGAGTAAAAATGATATTCCGTATTTCGAAACCAGTGCTAAAGAGGCTGTGAATGTAGAACTAGCATTCCAAACTATAGCCCGCAATGTGTTGGCCCAGGAGACAGAAGCAGAGCTGTACAATGAGTTCCCGGACCAGATCAAGCTAAATGCCAATGACAATGGCCGCAACAGGGATGGAGACAACTGCGCTTGCTAGGCTTCAAGTTGCACGCTCCAATATTGGCAATATACTAGTACTATTCTCATTTTTATATACAATTAATGCAATTGAATATAACACTATTTATAAGTAACATTTACTTTGGTATATTTACGGTTATGTATAAATGTATAGGAGTAATAGTTACATACATTTATTTCGGTGTATTGTTTCTTGTTTAATTGCAAGCTGTGTTAAATTTTGCACCATTGTATTAGTATATTCATAAATCACTATATGACTCATTGCTAGGAAACAAGTTTGTCTATCAATAAGTACAATCTGCTCACAATGGTAATTGAGTGGCTTTTAGAACAGCATTGAGTAAAATACTTTTACATCATACCCTCATATATTAGGACGCTTTTATAAAAATATGTAAAATTTAGAACATTAAGTATATCTGATATGCCAAAACAATGTCATCTTACTGTCATCTATACATTCAGGCCTAGATAAAAAGTATATTCTCAATTAAGTTTTTAATAAAGTTATTTCCATTTTGTGCATAAGAATACATGAGAGAAAGAATACATCTGTTCTTCAATGTATAAAGTTTAAAAAAAATGTGTGAGCAAAATGTTGGTACCTTCAGATTTTGTTAGAAAGCTAAATTATTTTCTGCGTGAAGTACTGTTAAAACATATGTGTTGACCATAAGTATTTGTTTAATTAATAATTAGTAATCTTGATGTGTGTTAATCTTAATAAGAAGTTGTTAAAAATTAGAATATTAATAAATCATTTCCCAATTTAGAAAAATTGCTTAATTCACAATATTCAAAAGTAATGAGTTTAATCTTGAAAGTCAATAGCGATCAACATTGAGTTTTTAACAGAAATATGAAAAGTATATTTTGTTGATTTGTGTAAAATCACAAATTCTATTCAATCATTAATTCAATAGTCAACCATTTGAATGTACAATATTCTGAAACTTGAACTTGACACATCTTGTTACTATAAGTATTATTATAACCATGTGATGAATCAATATAAGTGTTAACTTTTTTGGATGCCTAAAATGAGCCACTAAAAAACTAAATTTTGACTTCTTATTACTTTTCTTATCACTTAAGTGAATGCTCTTTGTATTTGCCTTTCTCATGAATTGCTACACTTTTGTTTAACATAAATTAACTGAATATTTTTGTATATATTTGATCTTTAAAATATTAGGTGTAAGTAGTTAATGTAACAGTAACAGTGAAAACCTGAAATATTATGTAAAGGAAAATTGATATGTAACAACGCTAAGTACTTTAACAATGTTAAATATTTTGTTGTTTACATGTTAAGTTAGATTAATAACTCAATGTTGAAGAATCTTAATTATTGAAGTATTTCAATTGTGGCTTGGAGCAAACTTGAAGGCTTAATTAAGTATTGCAGGTTTATTCCATCAATATTTGTGGCCACTGTGTTCTTCATCTTAAATAAATTTCAAAATAACTATATATTGGTCACTAGTAGTAGAGGAACATGCCTTTGGTTGAATTTTTATATTGTTATCCAAATTTTATTCATATTATCTTTTATATTAGTAGATACCATGTTATGTTTATTACCGTTTTGTCTTGCAAAACGTAAATCATAAGAGCTAGTTATATTATTAAGTAACTACATACAACATAGTTATGCTGTAATAATGGTTGCTTTTAATTTTATATCAAATAAATGAAAATCATTATGACCATGTTTTTTTTTCATACCTAACCATTGCTACCACCATTCTCTTATTAGTATTTTCCAACTGGCTACAATATAGCAGGAAGTGATGTCCATTCAGTTTGATCATTGATATGTAATATTTTTTTATGTCGACAAATCGTCATACTTGCTTAGCTCAACATTTACGTATTTTAACCGACTGCGTCAAAAGGCAGGTAATGGTTTTCGAACGTATTGGCACGCTCTACAGACCTGCTTTTTTATATAAGATTTAGGTAAGTAGCAAATGAGCAGGCAGTTCATCTGATGATAAGGCCATTGCGGCTCATGGAGATCTGAAAGCAACGTCATACAGAACAGGGGATCTATCTAATGTCAATCATAGATGCTACTTCCGAGGACTAAGATGGACGCCTCATATGAAAGTGAGCCTCATTTGCCAGTTAAACGGTCAAGAAAAAAAAAATTAAAGGTGTGTGAAGTCTGTTTGTTCTCGAAGAGAAACCTTCTAAAAGACTTCACCCGACGCCGTAGATGCAACGCCGGGTTATGTGGGATTTCTACCGCACTAAAACTCCCTGGCGCTAAGACGCAACCGGAGTCCTCTGAGCACGTTACCCCATCGGGCTCCAATCAGGTAAGCGGCTGGGTCCAACGCTACGTCTGGTCTTCACGACGGCATGCGACCACATATGCCGCCGTCCTTCCCAGGGTCGCTTTGCTGGACGGTTCGAGCTCCCACTCTTGCCGCCCACAACCTCGAGAGCCCCCTTTTAGTCGCTTCTTACGACAGGCAGGGGATACCGTACACCTATTCTAATCCCGGAACTACAGTGACGGTGTGAAGTGTACCTATCTTCACTTGAACAGCGCAGTGGAATACCTATGGCCTAAACCCCTTTACTTTGTGAGGTAACCCATGCCCAGCTGTAAGGTAGTAATGGGTTGACGACGACGGTATGTGCATATAATTT
>MOOZ01000186.1:1081623-1104403 GCA_002930495.1 Cecropterus lyciades
GCTCGGCTAACGGCACGCTGTTTGTGGCCGGAAGGTACATACATAACATTACATATACCGATCAGTGCTTCAAATTTAAAAAAATGCAATATTTTCAACAACCAGTTTTATAACGGTCATTATTTTGACACAAAAGTTCCAGCTTCAATCTGGGACATGCAGATATCTGAACATTTAGGTAATTTCGATTCCTGTTTCTGATCTATGCCTTTTTTATTTGACACCCACCAGTCTTTTGAAGTCCACAGCTGGACATAGGCTTCACCTAATTGGGGATATTGTCTACAGTCACCGCGCCTCGCATGCGTGTTGGTGACTGCTGTAGGTGTTGATGATACAAAGAATGACGCTGCCAATCTTTTGGATTGAATCCGTTTAGGGCGCTCGCCCACGTTGACTTTTTGTAGCGATGCTATCGTGCGTTTACTAATCGCGCGACAGCATTGCTGCTAACGCGTGTTAGTTGCATTTGCAACACGGTACTGCATCGCGACTGTATCGATGCAAACGCGCAACAGTATCGGACGACATCGGGAAGAGAACGGAGGGAGGCTGGCGCATAAGTGGAGAACCACGCATCACTGCAACACTTTTGCGTTTGAATCGCGACTGAATTGCGGTTATGTGGGTGAGGGTACACAGCTAAGATGCTAGCGATGCGAAAATGCGACAACTACAAGAAGTCGCCGCGGGTGAAGGCCCTTGTCGCCTCTTACGACGTCTACGGTAGGAAAAGGAATGGTGTTATTTAAGACCAAAACCACGCACCTTTTCGTGTGACAGTGTTAGATTTCGTTTCATTATGCTAAAAATATGTCGTTTTCTTTAAAGGTTGTGCTTCGCCGCGTCTCGCGAGGGTCACTTGCTAGACATATTGTCGTATGTGCATGTGCGTCGCTTTACGCCGGCTCCGGGGCTCATTTTCCATGTAAATACCTTTTATTTATTCTTAGCGTAATTTACAACATAAACGTCAATTACAACATAAATATGCAAGGACGTAATCCTTGCATATTTATGTTGCAACAAAATCACGCAGTTTTTAACGTTCTTTTTTTGAAAATTCTCACACAAGATTCTTTTTAATCACAATTTTTTATACTTAAAAAGTCTGGTGTTGTCTGAAACATCAATTTTTAGTATTTTGAGGTACTTAACATAAATTCTTTGTTTCATTGAAATCCATGAATTCTTCAAACGCACATTTGTTCAAACGCAGATGAAACCACAAGGCACAGCTAGTCATAAAAAGTAGATTCGGAATTTTATTGGCGTCTCGCTTGTTGTTCTATTACTTATCATGTGTGAACGCAATATGGTATGTATTGCGCTCACACACGATTGATAATCGCCATTTGCATCGAGACAACCTAAATTAACTTTATAAAAATATTTTCTCCATGTGCTAATAGATGGCGCTGTTCCCATTTCTTAGTAAACTATGTTTATGAAAATTAATGTATGCAAAATTTATTTGTGTACATTTTTGTTTTGTTTTTAGTCTCTGATAGCGATGGCGATGGTTTTATATGGGACGATAGACTCATTGATCGACTTCTTCTCATTTACGGCGTGGATATTTTACGGAGGCGCCATGCTCGCACTAATCGTTATGAGGAAGACAAAGCCCCATGCACCGAGACCATACAAGGTATAAAATACATGTTTGTTTTTAAGTTTCACTTTTAAAATATTTGAAGATTTTGCTTAGATTATTTCTTTACGTACTTTACTTGATATTTCAGCCTTTCCTACAATTACGATTCGGTTGACAAAGCAAACTCAGTCATTCTACAGTGCAGCCTGCAGTGTTTATTTATTTCAATAAATTTCATAAATAAGCATGTGAAATATATTTCAGGTGCCCATAATAATCCCGATCATCGTACTTTTCGTCTCGGCGTACTTGGTGGTAGCGCCGATAATAGACAAACCCCAGTGGGAGTATCTATACGCGGCTGGCTTTATTGGCGGAGGATTACTGGTTTACTTGCCATTTGTAAAATGGGGTTACTCACTGCCGTTTATGGGTAAGGAAATAACTTTAAGACTTATATACATATTATGATAAGATAAACTGTAGCGGTATCATACAACTCGGTACTAGATGGCGTTTTACGTATTTTTCTTCGAATGATATGATCGTGACAGAAAATAATAGTAGTAATTAAGTGTACTTATAATATTGAAAATTTTATACTTTTAACTTTTGACGTACAAAATTTTGCTTCATGTTTTCCAGATAAAATTACAGTTTTCCTGCAAATGGTGCTGGAGGTGGTGCCAACTTCGACAACTTTCGAATATTAATAGTCTGCGCTGGACTTTAAAAGAGCATTTGTGAAAAGTAGGCATTAAATGTGTTGATTTCTAAATTAATTCTGCTTATCTCCAACGCAGAGTCACCAACCACGTGTAATAGATTTGGTCAATTCTGTTCGTTGATTAATGCTAATTATTTGACTGAAAACCAAAAATGTTCCTACCTTTTAAGTTAATTCAAAATTGTTGACCGTTATTGATAAAGCTACTCTATAAGTATTGTATTACTTAAACGTATTAACAATTATTTATGTAAAATTAAATTAAATAGTTTATACATATCGTTTTTTAAGTAGTTTGAACTAAAACTTAAAAGAAATCGGTTATATGACCCAACAGAGGTTATTGCATTGTTTTCTTTAATTTGTGAATCAATTTTATATGGTTTTTAAAAGGTTTCTCGTATAGCCAAGTGGCCAGATACTTTAATGAAAGTTAGGTAGAAGTTCATGACTCATTTCATTAGTTTGCACGAATCATTCCCGTAGGGTCATGCCATTCGAGATTTATGCGTCGCCTCCAAATATATTGTGTAATTCACATTCATAATTCTGAGGTGTAAGTGTTCGGTAATAAGAACTTAATTTTTATGCTGCTCAATTAACGAGTTGCTTGTGTTCGGTACACTACTTACAAATGTTACTTATTGTAATTTATGTTAGTAAATTGCGTAACTTAAAAAGCTCAATTACCACAAGACTTTTATTAATATGAACTATTTAATTCATAATAAGCTTTTAATTCCATTCGGCGACCAGTGAATCTCGGAGTGCAGGCATGTAGCCCTGTCGCATCACTATGAGTGATTGTGCTAAACTCATAGTATGTAGCTCATCCGTTCATATTATGTAGTTAACCTTAGTCTTTAATTTTTTTATAACTATGTTTTCTTTTGATATCATTTGTTGTTTTGCAATGTTATATATTTATGTGCGGGGATAGAAATCAATTAATAATTTTAATTTATGTAACAGATATATTATGTTGAATGTGGCTGATTTCTAGAAAAAACAATCATCTTTCAAGACGTAATAAATAGTTAATTATGAGAGAAAATCTTGCCTTCTTAAAATCTGTTTGATATCCGTTTATTAAAAAAAAACTGTATTTTTAGAATATCATAACGCAAGAGATATTTTTTCTAGAAATCTAATAAAAACACAACGTATGCTATCCCAATATTAAAGACTAAAGTGTGTGGTTTTCGTATAATAATTCTATTCTGAAAATGTAACCGCGGCTGAAATTTGCGATCGGTAAAAATTGGTCCTATCATTCCTTACCGGGGCAAATGGAAGTTGTCTATTGTTGTTTTTATTGAAGCTATTTTTATATTAATTGAGGGTAATTTTATAAATATTGAAAAAGATATTTTATAAATTGTAAAATTAACGAATTAGAATCCCCATAGTCTATTTGCATAAAGATTTATATTTTGCAAGCCCTTTACTGTTTCTGTCTTATCGTGTAGCGATTGTCTTAATATTCTAGCAACAGATATCGTTGTACCTTCTAAGTAAAATCGGGCACAGAGAAGTACACACCTAACGATGTGATATTGTTATGGGTAAAACTAATGGTTTTATTTTGTGTACAGATAATATCAAGATACAAAACTATACTTACTCGAAATAACCTATGTACTTATCTCTTGAAAGAGAACAGAAATATTTATTGTTATACACTACATTTGAAGTAAATTGAAATTTTAAATAAAGACATTAAAATAAAATCATTCGTGTTTTACTATGAACCCCTAAACTGGTATATCATTTTAAGGATTAATAAAACTACAAATAAATATTTAAAGTCGATTGTAAAAATAAATAAGGTTATTGTAATTAAATATATTATGTTTAAAAATGAGGAGACATAAGGCGTAATTATGTTTTAAGGCGATACAATAAAAACAAAATGGTATGTTCAACAATAAATTTATTGTTGTCATATACAAAGATCACAGATCTTTGAGCAGTCCAAACCATTTAAAATATTTTGGCTCAAGCTGAGATGTATTTCCGACTATTAAAATGATGCGCAAATAGTAAACGTAATTACTTAATAAATGCTTCAATATCTTGTTATGTAACAAAATCAGGTGCTTGCTCGGAGTACAGTGATTATAAATAATTTGTAACAAAATATATAGTGAATCGTAAATGTCAAAGCGATTACTATCGTCGAAGAAATTGAAAAAATCAATTCAATTCTAACTTGTTTAAACACTCGTAAACGTCACATCGTCTATTAAAAATTATGTGCTTCGAGGTCGGAGCCGTTGCCAGGGACCACCGCAGCAGTTGCCAACGACAAGACAGTTTTATTTCTTACAATACATACAATTGAGAATTACAATTCTATTTTTCATGCGATATTTATCTTAATAGTTTCTCAAATTCAAAACTACGTCTCAACAGTGCTGTGCATTCCTTAGTGTAATAAACTAGCAATGTATTGGTGGGAAGATCTTAAATATTCACTCATTGTTTAAATAATCTATGAGCTATAGTAAGAAAATGCTTATTTAATGTTTAATACACAAAAAAATAATGAGTCCTAATGTAGACAGTAAACGAAAAAGAATGTGTTTTCAATAGCTGGTTATAATAGTAACATAGGTTAAAAATATACAGAGAAGTAATGGAAATAAAATGACGGATGATGATAACAATACACACTTCTACTGTTATTACTTCAAATATTTTAAGAGATTAAAGTATGCCATCAAAATAATATCAAATACCAAGTGCAAGTAACTCTATCTATCTATCGGCTTAACAAAAGTATGTGTTAATATCGTATTGTCTTTAAAGATTTAGTTAGAAAGATCTTCTATTATACTACAGCAAGAAATAACTTTAATATAATTTTGTCTAAATATGAAAAATATTACGTAAAATTTATTCATGTAATCTATTCTATAATAATATATCATAATATATTTACAAGTCATAGTGTAAAAATACAGTAGGCACTACAAATTGTAGTTATCATACGAATTATTTTTGTACTAGTATAGGAAGATTTTCTTATTAAGAAAATTTAATTAGATTGAAACAATTTTACAGTAGCCAAAATATTTTATAAATGGTGTGAATTGACTTAGAGATTGTCAGCTTTTGAAGGTAAGTTCTAGCTGTTTGCTTATAAAATCTTTTCATAAAATTTAGTATTGCTAAAACGAACTTAGAATCTAAGGTGTGGTTTATTCTTCATCATATGCCTGAAACAAAAAAAAGGCATTAAGGTAAAGTTCGATAGATTTTTTTAAAACATTGAATCAGCAAACAAGCATATAGTTCATCTGATGGAAAGAGGACATTGCTATAGTGGTTCTACCATCTTCACAATAGGTGATCGTAAGGTAGCCATAGTGGTGTAACCATAATTTTTAAATCAGATTGATGTAATAAACGAACGTTCAATCCACCTGATGGTAAGTGGTTATTGCCGCCCATGGACATCTGTAAGCAATTTCGTATAGAACAGGGATTATTATTATTATTATTATTATACGCTTTCTACACTCATAGCCCCACAGTAGGATTTTCTCCTGTGTCGTGGGTGCCATGGACACACAAAGACGAATACACAAACACCCAGACCCAGAACAGAAACCTAAACACATCATTCAGATGTCTGTCTGGCCGGAGATCGAACCCGGGTGCGTGTCAGACCGGTATGGTGACCACTCAGCCACGCGGGTCGTCAAGATTGTATCTGAAGTGGATCACCGATGCGTTGCTACTCCCGAGGACTGAGATGGACGCCTCATATATAAGTGAGCCGGTCCTTTCAAACCAAGCCCTTCCAACGAAACCCAAGAGCTGCTTGACGCTAGAAATATGTGGCGGTGGTTCCCCCCCGGTCGAACTACACTGGTTCTACCACTTGGAGAAACATTGTTCGTAAGATACATTACTCGTCCCGGTTAAAACTATAGTGGTTTAACCACCTTACAAAATTGAAGGTCGTAAGATACGTTTCTCCCCTCGAACCATAGTGATTTCACCTTTTAACATCGTCGTAATATACATAACGAGATATTATGAAACTACATTGATATTTTTAATGACTCACGTCTATTAGATTACATAAATGACATAAAAATGTAATTATAGATTATTTAATTTAATTTTGATAAATTGTGAGTTGAATTTTTATTTATAATTAATTTAATTGGACATGATAAGAAGTATAAATTACCTTATTATTTAAGCTATATAGAAGTAGATAATAATATATAAAGACATTGGATAAAAATGCAAATATTTGTATGTCAGTTAACCGACAAAGTGTACACGACTGTAATTTAAGTATAAGACCAATTCTATGTACTACACTTTATAACAAATAAACATTTGAATTGAATCGAATTGAAAAAAAAAAACACGCCGCGGTCGAATCATAGTGATTCAACCACTGTGCAAAACGGTGTCGGTGTGATACGGTACTTGTCGAGCGTCTCCCAGAAGCCGAGCAGCACGGCGCGGTCGAGGTGGCGCTTGGTGCGCGACAGGTGCAGCACGGTGACGGCCCAGCGCGCCACGTTCGCGTCCAGCTTCATCTCGTCGTACTTCAGGTGGAACGCGCAGACTGCAAGCATCGCTTGTTTATAGCGCTTCTTGTGTACAGAACGTGTACTGGGATATTACAAATTTACGACTATCTATCAGTATAGATAGCTGTTAAAGGATCTCAGTAGATCCTTGCGTATTGATTGAAAGCTAGAAAAAATCTCCAGCTATTCTAAAACAAAAATATCGAGGAAATAACTAAAATGGTAAATTTACTTAAATAAAAAAAAACAGAGTGAAGTAAGTGGTATCATACGTTCTGCTTATTAAAGTACGTAATTTTTCAGTGTGATATTTAGTATGTCGCATATTTAAAAATACCCATTACACATATATACCAATACGAAAATATTTTTTTTTTGTCAAAAAAATATTTTACTTGTCACAATATTTCTGCACAATCTCAATAGAGATAAATTAAGCAAATCATTATATGTTTGTAATTAGCAACTTACTGTTAGCAAAGATTTGAACAGGGTTGCCATCCCAAGGCCATCCTTTGAATTGCCAGGCTGGTCCTTGCACGAAAACGGCCACAACTCGATCCCATTCTGCAGCTGATAGCCGGCCGGGATTATCCACAACACGATAAGGTACCTGCGAAATAGTATCAAAATATTTTTATATGAAAATGATCTTCTTACCTCACACCCTAATGTTATGATCAATTATATGGTAAAGAATATTTTTTTATCACCTTTCGAATTCATAGACAAAATTGTTCTTTAAATTATCTGGTAACAAGAGTTATCTGGTAAATTAAAGGTATGACTTCCCTGACTTTAATATATAATATTTATCAATAATTTCTCTCTTAATTTGCATTATACTTACAGTGATTGTAGTGGCGTTGTTAGGTACTGGTTCTCCTGGTGGACCTTTTCTTCTCTGTAGTAATACTTCATTCTCACGGACGGCACCTTCGTTTTTCTTTTGCTCCACAGGAACAAATCTAACAAAAAGTTACGAAATCGCATGCAAAAACATAAAAACAATTATTTGGTTTAAATCATCACAGTTGGCTGAATAATAGTCGTTATGAAAAACCTCTAGGCATTATCATTAGTCTTGAACCTTGATGATTATGTCTGTATAATACGTAAAAAAATCTCCCCACAAGTAAGAATTATGAAATGCGATACAACGATTGAGAGCATGTGCTACGGTTGTTTGTATGCCATTTCACTAGTCGACTTTTCATATTGAAACACACAAATACATACCCCATCACATCACAGAGAAGTATGATGCTGGCTATGGCATGGTTTATTGTCACTGATAATTTTTAAGTGCCTTAGGCTTACAAAAAATAAAGACATTGCATTTCATTCCTACTTTTTTATATAAAATTCACAGTTCACCTGATGGTAAGTTGGCACTGTCCATATGGACATCTGTAACCAACTTCATATAGAACAGTGGTTTTCTTCTGAAGTCAATCACAGATATGTTGCTACTCCCAAGGACCAAGATGATTGCTTTATAAGAAAGTGAGCTAGCAACCATCATTACTGGTATAGAAGGCTTTAGAAGTGTATACTTGAGTTCCTGCAGCAGCCAGCAACCTCAATTTGTATAGAAAGCGTTATAAGTGTGTACTTGAGGTCCTGGAGCATGTCCTTGACGTTGTACATGGAGATGAGCGAGGTGGCGGCGGCGGGGATGATGATGATGGGCGTGCGCGAGGGTCGCTTGCCGCCCGCCGGCAGCCGCGCCGCCGCCACCGGCAGCAGCTCGCGTCGCGGCGTGCTCGCCACCGGACCGTTCTCTGTATAAACGACACACATTAACATACCTAACACTTAATAAATAAAACATACAAATCTTGTTTAATAAAAAAAAATCCGGAATCGCACTGCACTGGCAGGTACCTGAGGACAAACTGAGGGTATTTCCAAAGGATACGGCTTAGAAAGCAATATAAACTTATAATATTTACCTCCACCGACTTTGCGGGCCATAGTGAGAGGTAAATTTAACTCCTTTCATTTTTAAATTATAAATATATAACCGCAACTCTAAAATTAATTTCACCTTGGTTAAAGATTGAAGCACCATCCAATTGAATGCTCAAGAGAAGTGTACCATCATGTTCTGATGGTACAGAAATTCCATCTGATGGTCACCTAGCATCAGATACTATCTATTACTTCATATAAAACATGGGTTCTCTATGAAGGCAATGAAAGTTGTTATGCCCGAGAATTAAGATGGTCCCTTCAAGTGAAAGTGAGCTGACAGTTTAAATTTTAAACCCTTTGTAGTTCGATCCCGAAGGTATTACCCCATTACCATACACCATTTCTGTCTAATAATAATGGTGTTAAGAGTCTAGGATAAATTGGTAAATCACATGCTTATTATGGACAAATTGAGAATAAGTACTTACGTGGCATTTGTCTGGGGTGATTTGGAGTTTGTGGGGGACGTGCAGCTACTGGCACACTGGGGCCTTCTGTCACAGACTTCAGTGTCATACCGTGGTAGGTTCCCATAGTATCGATCTTGAAACCCTCAGTTTCTGTAAAATAATTAAAAATGTTAATGAATTATTTAACAAATAAGCTTTTAGTAAATTAACATACAATATAATATAAACAACATAAGAATATTAAAGGTTCAATGGTCTTTAAAGGCTCAATGCAACAAAAATAAAAAGAATTGCCAAAATTTGTTTTACATTTTTTTCTAAGCAATTTTTTTTCTTTTAAGTTAAACCAGATCAATATGACAAAATCCTGATACTTTTATTAAAAGAAATAAAACACGGTATAAAATTACCTTCTTTCTGTCTAATAAATCTTTCTTGATCGTAACGGTTATACTGTGTTTGCTGTGCAGGTAACACTGTTGGCTGTGGCATCACCACTGGTTGAGGTCTAGGTATTCCAGGCCTGCCTTCTTCCCGAGCTCTTATACTTCCCAGGAGAGCTATAATGCTCTTTGCAAACATCTACAAATAATACATGACGTTAAGCAATGATTTTCAACTGAAGTATTCACTTTACAACAGTAATGTAAACATACTTTCGAAAATATCATTTTTATTGAGGATTTTTATTTATGACAATGACTTATCGAATATTGAAGAAATTGTTGTGAGCATATAGACCATCTGATGGTAAGTGACTACTGCCATCCATCAATATCTGTAATCAACCTTGGTAGAAATAAAGAGGTTACCCAAGATAAGCCATAAATTCGTCGCTACTCTTGAGGACTAAGTACGAATACTTTGAATAAGTATGTTTTTTTTTTATCAGATTGAAGTAGCAAACGAGCATGGAGTTCACCTGATGGTAAGGGGTCACTGCTGCCCATGGCCATCTGAAAGCAACTTCATATAGAACAGGGGGTTCTATCTGAAGTTCATCATAGATGTGTTGCTACTACAGAGGTCTGAGACAGTCTCCTTATATATAAATGCGCCAGTAGCCGCAATGTATGTCTCATTTACCGTGCCCTCAAAATAGAACACAACAGCACTTAACACTACTGTTATTAGAACAATGTGGCGGCAGTGCTTTCTGAGTTGAACCACAGATGGTTCAACCAACTTGGAATATAATTTAAATGTGTATTATCATGTCAGTCAAGTTGTCATCATAATATCAAGGTATAACTTTGATAGCAAGATATTGCAACATTATATTGTATGTTATTGTCACATAAAATGATACTTGCCTTTCCATTGCTCTGTAATACTGTGGTTCTAGTTCGCCATTGTCTTTCCCGACTTATAATATCCTTAGTCAAGTCTACATCGTAATCAAGAATGGCTCTCAAGTCTGACCCGACCACACCTAAGCCTGTGTCCGAATAGTCATTGCTCTTGATTGTAGTCCTCTTCTTAGCTAAACGCTTGGCTTTAATTGCAGCAATCTTCTCCACTGACATAGCCTCCGATAGAGACCTAAAAACATGAAATAAGAAAACAATAGCAATATGTAACATAATACTTAATTATTTGTGATAATAAAAAAGTCGTCATTCCCTCCTTTTCACGCAGTTGGATAAAAAGAAGAGGAACATACTTCTTTCTTCAATCACAATGATTATTTCTTGTCTTGAACTACATTCATTGTGTTTGTGTTCAAGTTGATTACTGACTTGAAGGACTAATTTTCTTATCTTCTTCTCAAAATCACTAATTAATATACACAATATACTTTTACTTAATTTACATCAATGTACTTTATAAAATTAAATTATACGCTCTTAAATGTAATTGACAATTTGTAAGTGCCACAGTAGGCCTATGCAAAATAAAGATATTTCATTTCATTTCATTTCTTACTTGATATTATCAACTGTGACAGAAGCTTCTTTGGGTGCATCGAGACGGGCTGCCAGTTGTTCTCGCACTTTCTGTACATGGGTTTCCTCAATTCTGGGTTTCTTTGCAGCAGACTCCCCTCCATCATTATCATGTGTACGCTTAACCTGCCGTTTGGTTTGTGTTAGTCATATTTAAATAAAAAATAACCATTAAAGTCACACTTAAATTCTAATCAGCACATAACTTTAAAAATTCAGGGGCACATTGATTACTACCACCAATTCTGAATAAATTAAAGAATATTACAAACTTTACTACTGATGGGACATACACATGGATTCTATGTGTTGAATGCATACAAAGGATAAGAATGTCCACCATGAATACATGCAAAAAATAAGAAGAAACAGTGACTACTATTAGCTATGATACTTAGTTAGTTGTAAATAATATCAACATAATTATGAAGCAAATGCTACAATTTGCAGACTATCACAATGTGACATAGTAAGTTAATTTCATAATTAAATACAAATATGATATGGACTAAAAGACTTTTCAATTATATTATATCCCTAAGAACTGTTAATTGTACTGTAGCTTCACAAAATGAATATTATGTCAATATTTTATTTACCTGCGTTGGTATTTCCAAAGGAGCGCTTTTGTCAATGGAAGCACATGTGGCTGTCTCACCATTCAAATATGCTAACAGTTCCTTACGATCTGGACGGCGCACTGCCAGAATATTCGCAGCCTACAATATGAGGATATATTAAATTATATATGACTGAAGACTTCAACAAGTATGTTTTAAATTTTTGTTTATACTCACAGCCGCCTGTCTGACATACACTGGATGAGTCAAGAGTATGTTTTTGAGAATGAAAAGAAGACATTCCAGAGTATAATATTCTTTAACACTGCCTTCTTTTCCAGACCTGCAAGTGCAAATATTTTGTGAAATAAGAAAGTTACTTAACAAATAATCACCACAACGTAAAAAACAAGGCGCACTTACCCATACATAAGATAATTGGTTTTAACATTTTTAGGCCAAGAAAATTCACCGAATATTATTTGGTTATCCCGTTCTATTATTTCTTTTTTATTTACATTATACTGTCTTAATAAACTCAAAGGGTCCGCCATGATTACGTAGATCCACTCGCGTTAGAAGCACTGACAAAATGAATTGAAAGAAGTAAATGAGCAATTAACCAATTCTTATTAAACATACATATTGCATATTTTTATTGAAATTAAACAGAAACACTAGTAATTATATATATTTATTACACCTGGCACCATGTCAAACACTTCATAATCAAATTACAATACAGATGCAAAATATTGTAATGCCGTACTGTCTATGGAAAGTTCTAGAGGTTATGGTGTCACAAGTCTGTTTAGAGAATTAAATTCAAAATGGCGGATTTTGTAAATGTTTCTCGCTCGCACATCATATGCAACGAGCGAGATAAAAATAGAAATACCACATTACCACATTACGAAATCCATTACAGGCTTTATTGAAACAAGTTGATCATTGCATTTTGTTGATCAACAAAGAATTACTTTTAATTTATTAAATTATCAATTATTTATTTTGTTCATACATCTGTGTAAATTTTGTAGATTTTTAAAACCTTTTTTTATTTCATAGACAAATTTGTATAGTTGATGGTCAATTTACTCACATTGGCAAAGAATATTTATTATATTAACATAATTTAAATAAGAACGTTGCGCTTTTATATCATATACCCAATTAAAATTAAACATGTTTCATTTTAAAATTTTATCGTATTACACAAGTTGTAAAATATCATTTGCCTATATTTAATTTTCTGAAACTAGACCGGTTTTACACGTGCCCATAAAGTATAAACAGAATTGACAGAATAAAAATATGGAGTCTAATATGGCTGCCGGTCGATTCTTATTTTATTAGCATTTTGTAACTATTTATTAAATAATAAAACCCCATTATTAGTGTTAATATGACATAGTGGACTGTTATTCATGTAATGATGACTTCTACACCAAAATCTGATAAATGTGGACAAGGTAAGATATGAATTATTAACATTCCACTTTTCTGTCCTAGGAATTTAATGGTATTAGTCTGTTGCAGTCAATAAAAATAGTTTAAATGATGTTATACTCCATTGTTGCATAGAGCTAACACAAAGATCATCGGTGTATGATTTTTTTGAGTTATTGAAACGTGTTTTGTATAAACAATTTAGTTTATCAAACAGCGTTGCGTTCCGTCGTCTATAATTATTTACGTTTTCTTACGATTGTATACTTCATATGTACTAGTCGCTGTATGATGCTATTCCAGCTATTCTATTATAATAGAGTCTGTCTTGAATTTAGATCTGAAGTTTTTACATAATAATTCAAAGTTTTAATTATAATAGAGAATACAATACATTATAGATTTTTTGTAACAGAAAAACCATATAATAATTAATTCTTATAATTATAACTGAGGATTGATTGCTAATTAAAAAATCTATCTATTCAAAAAACTATTACTTGATTAATGAAATGAAATTAATAGTTTTTTTCCATGATATGCTGCATTGCATGTTTTATTGTGCCAGATTTAACGATAAAGTATATTAATAAGAGACTTGACAAAAAAAATACCAAAATTACTAACTCTTTAGTTGCATTTGAAAAAAAAGTTCCATTTAGGAAGTTTTTTCTTAATATAGACTGTGTAATAAATCTCAATATATTAGGTGATCATGTTATCATTGGAATACAATGTAATTTATAATTCTAAAAATAATTGTAAATACTGCAGGTATTAGTATTAAATTATTGTATACTAATAAATCACAAACAAAATGTCATTTAGTAATAAACAATAACCTAACTAATTACTATTTATGGTTTACACAGAGAATAAATTGGTTTTAATTATAGTCCAGTGATAAGCATTAATTTTGGAGATTAATTTAATTGTGACTAATAGTTTAGGATTAGGATTAAGAACTACATTCTTAAAACAGTTATTTAAAAAGTTACTTGCAATAATGTATTAACAAATATATTTTTAAAGGCAGTTGCAAAAATTTAGGAAATAAAACTCATAACAAATTAACTAGAGAACTCACACAACAATCACAAACATTTTTTTTTGGATAATTAACTTACTAGTATCTAGTATATAGGATCTTGTGCTGATTTTAAATTAAATTCTCAAATAAATCACAATTGGAAATATGTATTAATGATACAATTTAGTAATTATTTATAAATTATTGGGACTGAACAAACTGAGTTTGTTTCAACATATGAATTGTCACATGTTATAAAATTTGAGCAACATTCTTATGGAAATGAGCAAATCATCATCAAAAATTCAGATGACAATTTGAAAATTATCCTGTGGCTCAGCTGATGCTTGTGCTAAATCTTAATCAGAACATTAATTTCCAATAAATATGATAGTATATGTAATTATAAATGATGAAGAAACACTGAACAAATTTTGGATAAATTAGTGTCTAATATATAAATATACACATATATCTAATATATCAATTTATAGTATATGTATAAACACATGTTGTCTTCAACCCATTACTGGTGGTGAGGGTTTAGGCCATGCCCACCTCCCTGGTTAAGCGTTAATTGATATACTTCATTAAGCTTTGAGATTTTTTTTAGGTTTCCTTGTGGAGATTTTTTTCATTATTACTTTATTTAATAATATATTGTCGTTTAAGTTCAAACACCGCATAAGTCATTTTTGGAAATTTTTTTGGAGAGACAAAAACTGATTAATTTTATATAGACGTAACTAAAGTTCCATTTTGTACTTTTAATTTTCCATAATTTAAAGGTATTATTGTGATGTACCTTGATTCTGTTTGGACAAAACGACGCGTATTTCGATTCCAATGATTATAATTTTCAAAATGTCATTACCGCCAAAAAATGACTTACGCGGTGCTAGAACTTAAACGTCTATATGCTGCATTTAAAAGGCAAGAAAAGTTACATTTTCTGTCATTTATGTTGGATTACAAGTCTTAGCCAATAAGAAGAGTAGAGTAGTGTTTGGCCGACAGCCTCTACCAACCATAGTACCCATCGTTTTTTATTTATAGTATGGAATTAGCAAACGAGCCAGCAACCCACCTGATGCGTTACTGCCCTTGAGTAGAGAAAAGTATATCTCCCTTACCCTTTAGACCAGAACACAACAGTGGATAACACTGCTGTTATTAGCCAGAAATAGGTGTGGCCGTGGTGCTTCCGGAGTTGAACCACGGAGTTCTACCACCTTCATTATTTATTTACAATAAAACTATGCACAGTGTATATAGATTCATTGTTAATAAAAAACTTGCTGTAAATACATCCATCCATCAGCTTGTTGGGATTCTCTGCTGGACATAGGCAATAGTCAACGCGTCAAGCGTGTGTGTAGGTGACCACAGTAGATGTCAATGATACTAGGAAAGATGCTGTTGCTTCCCTGTATCAGAAGACCTTTTGTTTTATTTATTGCCATATTTTTAGCATATAGCAGTATTTTTCAATATATAGCAAATCCTTTGGCTAGTCAAACGAAAATCTTGGATCTGTCACTGGAAATGTAAATTGACCTGGTACTATTGTTTTGTGGTACAGCACAACGTTGATAAGGTCGTTTAAGTTTCACACAATTTGTGAAAGCTTTTATTATCCGAGGAACTATGCGTGAAGTTTAAATTGAGGGACAGAACAGAACCAACTGAACGTAAAATATGACGTTCACAAAATAGTGATAAACTGTATAACTGTATAGATAGTCAACTGTAGTCTATTGAGAATATACAGGGCGTTTGCGGTACGTAACTGTAAAGTTAATATCCATGTCCCTCGGCGGAAATGTAATGGAGACTAATTTATATAACAATTAGAGTGTAATGTATTGGTTTAATAATACCTTAGAGATGTATACATAACTATTATCGGGATATATAGCAGTTTGTCAGTAATTTTCTGAATAAATCGGCGACGCAATGGAAGTGTTTTTATACGAACGTTTTTGAGGGACTTTCGAAACACCCATAACACGAAACTGTTGGGTTTACAACTAAATACTTTTAAAGAGGTAACACATTAATTTAATATTAGCTTTCGTGGCACCTTGAGTCATGTATCACAGTAAAATACTTTTTAGATAGTTAATGGCCCGGATTACCACATTGGATACTTCCAATGTGTTAATCCAGGCCATAAACTATCTGCGTGCGAAATTTCATCTTGTGTGAACGAGTAACAAACACACATACATCCTTACAAACTTTTGCGTGTATAATATTAGTTAGATGAGCTTAAAATTTTACAATGTTCACGTTTTAAGTTGTTATAAATTTAGTGCCATAGAACGATGCAAACGTTCTATAAAAAAAATTGACGAACTCTTTACATTCCTATGACCAAATGTTGATTGTAGTGAACTTGGCGTTATTTCTTTTGTTTTTATTATTATTAACTTTTGTACTCACTAGATGACTTAGCGAGTTTATAAAAAATGGAGTCAACTACTTTGATGTTATACTAACAGACCAGCTTTCTTACAATTCAGAATATTAAAGCGCGTTGTTTCGATGTTAAGCGAGCACAGGCCATAAAAGTGGTGGCTAGGATTCCATACGCATTCCTAAAATAAATTTGTTAGCATATTCTTAATAGAGTGTGCAATAAACTTAGTAGAATTTAAAAAAGTCCAATGTCCCAATTTCGACTAGTTGTGTTTGCTCTATCAAATAGTATTTTATACATTTATACATAAGAAACGATGCGTGTTCGTTTCTCTTCGTGATTATCTAAAACTACAATCTAATGCGTGTTTTTCCTTTCGCTTTTATGACAAATTTTATATGTATGTAATCATCGTAGCTAAAATCACTGGAATCAGATACTAAATAATTCAGGTCGCTACGTTTGATAATTCAACTCGTCGACAAACTAATTTCACGCTCAGCTCAATCCACTCATTCCTAACGCATATGGCAATAAAAAATCAGAAAAACTCATCCTATTGTGATAATTCTTTCTGAATTGAAGAAGCCAACCAACAATCTTCTTACGCTCAGCTTACATATTTTCCGCTTATTAGACTTTAAAAGTGGAAAACTGATTTAAAGATGAGTAATAGTCGGCAGTTAGTTACAATCTATAATTAATCATCTTTTATGGATTAAGGAATAATAAACTAATACTACTACGACTTACAGACTATAGTATGTAATTTTTAAATGGAAACTATCTATTATGGAAATTCAGGCGACTTTATATTGTAAATAGTATTATGCTGTTAAAATGGATTTCATAACGGGATTGATTATTTTTTGGGGCAAATTAACTTATTTCATTTAACGCACCACTCGCCAAAGGTTAAGGTTCCATCCACATAAACTAGACTTGTTGCGGTCCTTCATGGTTCGATATGCACGCTCATATTGCCAGAACCGTGCAAGAGATGGAATGAACTTTCTCATGAGGTGTTCCCAGCGCGCTATGACATGGGGTTCTTCACAAGATTAGTACAAAATGACCATTGGCTTTGGTGTTGCAATGGTTCATAGACCACGGTGGTTTAGAAAAAAATCTTACTGACAACGTCGGAATTTTACTTTTTTTTCTAACATTTATCTTATAAGCCTATTTCATAACATTACTGTTTTTTATTACAGACGTCAATATGGTTAGAGTCGATTTCTTAAACCAATTTATCTAAAAATATCTCATTGCAGAAACTGTTAAGTAAATCTTACTTTAGCAATGCAATATTGGTAGTTTGCAGTACCTTAAAAAGGCCGATTTTATTCTTAATGTTACTTAAGTGTTGGTTAACTCGTTCGGTGCTAATTATTTAGCAAAACGTTATATTCTTTGCATTGTAGATGCAAACGCTATAAAAATATATTATTGTATTATTTATATACACGTGGTCGCGCGCATAAATAAAAAATACTTTTATCACTGCCTATCGAGCGTGGCATGTTTATTTCTTAGCAGAATTGCCTATTACAATAAGTGTCAACAAAACCTAATGATAAATCGGAGATTCTGAATTTTATGCTTTAACTATTTCAGTGAAAATAAAATATATTCATATCATGCATCAATCGCTGCTGGACTTTAATTTATGTTTGCATTTATTTAATAACTCATATATTTAAGATTAACAATAGAAAGAATGCAAAACCAATAAGTGTATCAATTTACGTAAATTAAAATATGGAAAACAAAAACGTATTTACGTTTTTATTATTTAAACAAAAACGTATTTACGTTTTTGTTTAAATATTGTAAGTAAAACAATTCATAAATATTGAATTAACTCAAGTCGTTAATTGGTCCTATGAGTATAAATTAAATTCAAAATTGTCAATAATCTCTCCGATAAACGAATGTTCACTTTCGATACATTTAAAAATATTTTGAAATTTCATCTCACGGGTTTATTACCGCTCGAAAGTTCAGTACCCGCCTACGAACTAGTGCAATGACCTGTATGATTCGCCGTATACTGCAAACATTAAGGGTTTAAAGTAGATTTGTCTTCCCGTATTGTAGAGATAATAAAACAGAGAAAGAAATTGAAACAATTTAAATTGATTTCTAAAATAAAAAACCCGTGACCGATGGCAATCATCCTTAGAATATATACCAGCTACAACTGATGGGCACGGCTCGTAAAGCAAGCAATCAAATGAATTTCTCGCAGATCGTGGTTTATTAGTTTAAATCCATAATTCTAAATTGAAAACCTTTTGCGGTTGTTATCCGAATGATCCTATAAGTGTAGTTGATGTGCAAGATAGATACATCGTCGGTCACGGACGCGGGCTAAACGTGACTACCGCTAACCGTGCCGAGTATTGCACAGCACAATTGGTAGTTATCTAAAACTAACTTCAATTATTTTGAAAAATTAAACTACCTTTTGTTTGCGAAATACAATCTACCTTGGAAACAAGTTCTGTACAATTTAAGCCAATTATAATGATTGCTTCTAACTACATTGCGTTAATCTTTTTCGCAGTTTAAGATGCATTAAGTAATTACGTGGTCCTCATGTCTTAAACATAATTGCTTATACTTGATGTAAGTTTAGGACTTCATATTAAATATTCTGGCCGTGCTTTAATACCTGGTCAAATGCACCGCTAGTTCTTGAAGCATACAATGCACACTATTTACATGAAATTACTACACAAGTTTCTATATGTTTGACGGTTACCAAAGAGCTCTAAGGCAACGGCAATGTAACGGGATCTCATTTGCGACGAGAGATTGAACGAACACCTCCCATTTCCTTAGTGTTTCAAATGTAATGTTCTATTTGAGGTTAGGTACTTTAGAAATTGTTTTATGGTTTGCTTATTGCTTACTGTTTGTTGGTATGCCACATGTTTTATTTACGGCAATTATACGCAGATATATTGGTCTTGAATAGTAGATCGGTATGAGTATGAAATCGTGTCGTTTATGTAGACCGAAATAGTCTTAATAGTAGTAGAAATCCGACGGGATTATGCCGAAGATTTAGTTTAAGAAGTGTAGAGGTGGAAGACTTAAAAAGATATGTACAAAAACCCATTAAAGAAAATTAAACATCATTAACAGGTTTTAAAATAATCATGATCATATTTCTATACTTCTTTGATATTTTAGTTTGTTTAAAGTGCACTTGCTGCTTAAATGACATAAAGTTGTTCTCTGAACGCAGAGGTCCGTTATAAGGAATCCATTTGCACTTGACACATGTCATTATTCCCTCCATTACCATTATTTGCGCAACGTAACGCGAATATTCTAATGCCCCTAACGCAGTTCCAGTGCGTTAACACATTGTTCGATTCATCTTGATTCACGGCATTATGTGTTTTGCCGTAACGGCAGGTGGCTGATTGCCTTGAGTAGGTCAGGTGGGAGCATTAGGACTTGATCGTCGTATTTCTCAACGAAAGTGAAAGGTAAGATATCCTTACAGCCAGTTCCAAATTTAGCTTGTACGCATCTAATTCAACATGTGCGTGCTTCTAATACAGTTCAAGATGATACTCATATACATACACATAATAGTGGGACTCACAAGAGGAAGGTCGCGGTTTCTAAACGGTTTAATATTATTATGACCTTACTCATAATTGTTGAGGTCGTAATGATATTTGATGGCAGTTTGCCGTGATTCGATGTGATGCTGTTGCAATAAAAGTTCAGTGCGCTAAAATAATTGAAGATATTGCGTAAGATGTTATTCTGTTGGAGTACTATACTTTTTAGAACAACAATACTTAATCTAGCAAGATTAAAAACTAATCGATGCTGGTCTACAGTCGCCGTTACTTCGAATACTTGTTGATTGCCTCTGCGGTTTTCATAGCTCGATGCTTGCGCAATGCTCTTAGCATAGCTACAGGTGCTGTTGCTGCAAGAATTGTTTTCTTTTTTATTTATTTCATTTTATATATAGCTAAATTGTACACGTGTAAAATGCAATTTGAAACGGTTCTTCAAATCACTCATGACTACATACATAGGTTTGATATTTCATACAAATTACCGTAGTCGCCTCACGACTTACGGCCAAGTATGATGTCGAAATCTTAATGTCTATCCTTAACCAACATGATGTTATAATACTTTTTGAGAAGGCATCAAGTCATTAGGCCTTCACCCGTGTTTCGCTTTCCTGTTATTGATACGGCTGTCGGCTAGCATTGTTATAGCCGTGAACGTGAGAGATGGACCGTGGAGTAATTACCGATTGCAACACTACATTGCCTGTCAACAAATATTCCTTAGTTTTGTTATTTTTATTCAGTTTCATTAAATATTTTTTCCTTGCACAGTTTTTGAGGTGCAAATAACATTTAAATCGAAATCGTAGTCCCACTTTGATATCGACGGTTTCTCAACATTACGGGACAGTAGACGTGACGTTTTTTTTTTCGTTTTTTTTTGTGTCGCTCGACACGATGCTATGTTCGTCTGGCTGCGCTGTAATTCGTTTTGTTATTACAGTTGCTTATAAGTCGTGATGAGACCGTTGTCACAGCAATATTGAGCCCGGATTGGCCTAAACGTAGCTTCTGCAAATTGTTACTTTGTCCTTTTTCATAACTGTTTTTTTTTTAATAAATATAGATTGCTAAATTACCTAAATACTAATTTCAATGGGAGATATAAATTTTTATTGTTAAAACAGTATACATTAAACACGAATATTAAAACGGAATACATTGCCCGGTTGTAAATTACCAATCCAGTCAACTGTTTTCAAAATTTTCACTTTATTATGTTTTAAATTTAAATTCATTGTTATTTGATATTGTTGCTTGACGTTATTTAATTAAATTTACTTTATACCCATACTTTCTATTCAATGTTCATTAATTACAAGATGATAGTTAATGGCAGGTCTTTATGAGGTTTTCCGTCGTCGGGTGTAATGGTCGGTCGCGGTACCTAGAAGTAGGTATTGCGATCCCGTTAGGCTAGGTATCACGATCGAGCTAGTTTATTGGAAAGTGAGTTGCTCGAACCGTGGCCGGTGGCCGGCGCGTGTCTGCTTGCTTCCTGTAATCCAAAGAAAATGCTTAAGCCGACATCTCATTAGTGAGAGGCTGTTTTTTTTACCAATTACCCGATCGGATGTTGTATTGGAATAGCTGCGTAATTGACTAGCATATTTTCGCCGTTAGTATCTACTTCCTTGGCTATACCGATTTATTTAGTGCGTACCTTTCAAATAACAGTTTTAATATATTCTTTATTAACGGCAATACGTTTTTTCAATTCATTGAGCAATGACGCATCATTATGCATCTTGCTTAAAGAAAACAGTGTCTTGAATTCGAACATTTTGTAATTTTATTTTATTTAAATCAAACTATATGCAATTAAATAATTACGCACGAATAATTACGTTCGCTGGCATTTCCGAAAACATTTTTAGTTTCGTTTCCAACGAACACAATGAAAACAAAAGCGTGAAACATGATAGCTTGATAGCTAATTGATGTAGCCGGTGACCCGTTTAAATTTGGCGTTACATCCCGTGATTAAAATCGTGTATAGATATATAAATGGAACGAGGAAGAATATAGAATTAAATTGCCTATTACTGTACCCATATTTTGTATCACTCTATATATCTGTAATACAGTAACCATACGATTACTTGATTGTTGCTTTCAATTTTTAGAGTTCAGTACCCAAAAGGTAAAAACGGATATATCTCATGAACCGTGATAGCTAGACAGTTGACATTTATACAGCTGATGTATTTCTGGCTGCTTCTATAGCAACAAATACTAAAAACATAATCTATACTAATACAAAGCTGAAGCGTTTGTTTGTTTGTTTGAACGCGCTAATCTTAGGAACTACTGGTCCGATTTGAAAAATTCTTTCGGTGTTAGGTAACCCATTTATCGAGGAAGGCTATAGGCTGAAGACTATAGGCTAATGAAGAATGTTTCAAAATCGGGGTTTTTTTTTTCTAATGAGAGCTTCCGCTGCATGCGCTGCGTAAACGGTTAAAGTTTTGTAAAAATTATGTATGACAGAA
>MOOZ01000186.1:1132331-1157881 GCA_002930495.1 Cecropterus lyciades
TGAATTTAAATCATTATGTAAACTGCATACTTGAGGTGGATTGACTTCAGTTGTTTTTTTGCAAAACCAACCAGAGCGTGTGTTCTAACATGTGCTTACTAGTGAATCTCTTTTATTACACTGAATATAAACTAATAGAAATGTTCTTTTAATTGTATATTGTATTGGCTATTGATTTATATTCTTGATCTGTTGTAGCGCGCAGCACTCGAGCACCGGAGCAATAAGTGTACAACGACATCAACAAGTTCAGCGATCTATTGCTCAATCGTTTACCCTACAACATTTCGGTACCCCGCCTCTCAGGTACGGTACAATCCATGTAACAATAAAATAATCCATTTATTATCGTCGTCAATGAAAACAAAAAAATATGTATTCTTTACAGTGGTTCCGAAGACAGTGTTAGTATGCAAACGTCTAGTAGATCGAGCCCAGTGCCCCCGGAACCACCAGCGTTACCACCAAAGATGAACAAAAACAAACAGGTTAGAAACCAACATATACCTACTTTCAAAAATGCTTTTAAACGTTACTCATAAACTTTTTTGAAATTCGCGCGTAATTGAAACTAGACGATTTCGGAAAATAATAACAATTGTAATCTTGTTATCAATCAAGTGGACGATTGGTATTTCACTAAGTCTAGCGATATCACTACTACTTTAAGATTGCTGTACTATATTTATCGTAATTACGTTGAAAATTATTTTTTAAAAATATTATAAGTATAAAAAATAATATAAACTTCATTTGTAGAAATTATTTTTCATGTTCAATTATTATCTTTATTTTCAGGTTTCGATAAATTCTAGCAACGAATTATTGCCTCCACCATCGCCGCGGCCGTCTTCTCACAACAGTTCAGCTGATGAATCTATTATGAACAATGTGGTAAGTTTAGAACAATGTACAAAACTTTAACTATGTTTCGAGGTCGTATAGACAAAAGGTTTGACTATTAAACATACGGGCAATCATTCACCTGTTTTCTTGATAATGTGTGTTACGTTTGCCGTTCAGTGGAAATTTTAAATCTTTTAAAGTTTTAGGCATATATATAAATAGATTTAAAATTGATTTAGCTATGATGTGAACTTGGATAGTTGTATTTACTGTATCTTTAAATAAAATTGAGAAACTGGCAGGTTTTTTTCTAAAGTCCGTTTTCAATGTCAAGTAAATATGATGATTTGTACAGTAATTTTGATTATTACTTTAAAGTAAACAGTGTGTTATTTTTTTTTCGTTTTGCTTGTTTTTATTGTCAATTTGTTTTTGTTTTCTTGTAGAGTTCAGACGACATGTACATTAGCGTCTCGTCACCGGGCAAGTTCCCTCTCGACGACGACGACTTGGAGATGATGGTGCAGCAGCCAGCTCCTTCCCCAGTGCCGTCGCAGGTGACCGTTTATTAATAAAATATGCGAAAATACGAAAAATGAAAATTAAATATGTTAGTATTAATTTAATATTAGAGTCGAGCTCTTAGTTATATAAGTATATGTGATATTATTTTTACACATTGTGAGAAAGTAAAATGCATAGAGTTTGTTCTTTTACTTATATGTTAAAAATGTATTTAAATTCTGGGCTAACCACATGAGTTTTTTAATAACAATAGACTATATTCGTTTAAGACAGATTATAAAAGTGTACCAAAATAATTTATTTGCTAAAATGGATGCTCGCCATTTTAACAAATAAATTTAGGTTAGGTTGTTTTCTCTTGTTAGGTTAGGTTACATTGATTAGAATATTATGTAGATTATATTAGTATTAAAACTTATTAAGATAAATTCGAAACAAGCGCTTTCTACAAGCTTCATATGCTTACAACTTTAGTTTCTGTCTATTCTGAAGGACATGTTAAGCCTAGTTAGCAATAATCGTGAAAAACTAAATAACTTAAGTTTTTCATATCTTTTATTCATCAGAGGAGCGAAGGCAACCCCGAACCGCCGGTGTCCATAACGGTTGAGAGCAACAGCACAGCGGGCGACGACGACATCATCCTGCAGACGGACATCAGCGGCTGGCTGCTGCTGAAGGGCGCCAACAAGGACGGGCCCGAGGTGCGCGGCGGCCATCCGGACGCGCTTATCGTTCTCGCGACAAAAGCTACCAAAGGTACGTCTGACTTTTTTTTCTTCTCTAGTTTTGGTTGAAATTAGTCATATAACTCACATACGACGCTATCGTCTTCGACCTCAAGTGGGGCAACTTTAGTTCATATCATAAAACTTTTTTTAATATTTATATGTACGTAACGGTATAGCAGACTGGCTACCTGATCGAAAGTAGTCACCGTCTTCTATGAACATTTGCAACACTAAGGGAGTTGCTAATGCATTACTGGCTTTGAAATTGATGTACACTTACATATGAGGTAACCGTCTCCGTTAGTGTTACCGTACCGCAGTCACCGTTAGTGATTTCTATGGGCAGCAGATACCACTTACCATCAGGTGGTCTGCGTGCTTGTCATTACTTCAAAAAATATATATATATATATATATAAAAATATGGTATAAGAGCAGATTCAAAATCTTATCGTAATACAATCGTCTAGAGCTACAGGTCAAAAGTATTAAATGCTTTGAAAAATCATGATATCATTAAACATTATTAAAATGGTTGTGTTATCGAAGGAAATCATGGAATATTAACAAGTCCACGTCATAGCATGAAAATGAAACTGTTTTATAAATGTTAAGTCTTCTCAAAATTTATACTAAGATGTATTTAAAGTAAGTTTTTGTTTACGTGTCTTAATCGAGAAGCAGCTATATTGATCTCGTAAGCAGTACCAGTTTTCTGATTTTCTTATGATGGTACATAATATTTAATAATTTATACAGAAAAAATGTACGTTTCGAATAGATGATCTCTTTCCTTTGGAAAGTCGTAACTCAGTTTCAATAAAAAATGACATCAAATCTATCCAAGTCCTAACAGTAATTTTTCCACAGTTATTAAAGATAACATTGTTAATTTGCTAACTGTAATATTTATTTACTTAATGTTAAATTAATATCAATTTAAATATTGTTTGATTGCTTGGAATCAATATGGCAGCCGCGGTTTTGTAACGTATTGATTTTTTTAACATAAGACACCTAAAGAAAAATAACTTTAGCATGTTCCTCTTTCACAAATAGCACACGGCAGTATTGACAAAATTTCGATGTAGCATTTAAACGGATTCATACTTTTTATTATTGTAGTAAAAATGTCCATTCAAAAATGTCCGTTAAAGGCATTAAATGTACGATGTTTTAATATTAAAATAATGGTTAAATTTCTCACCTGCTGTGAACTAATTTGTTGAAGTTGTATTCTTATTCTCTTTTGTTTACGTCATACACATAATATCTACATTAATCGAGTTCTTTAATTAAATTTTGTCCAAATGTCCTAAGTTCATTGGATTGGTACATTATAGTCGGGGATGTTAAGGAGCCGGATATGAAATTATTATTCTTCGCATTTTTTTTTTTAAGATTTTGTTTACAAGTAACACATAAGTATATCAGTGTCGTTATGAAACGTGTTTTGAGTCCTATTTTCTTGAATATGGATATAACATACTTCAGAAGTCCGATAGCTCCATAACGTCTCTGATTATTTTAATTAACGTATGAATAGATTGAAAATTTTCAAATTTCTAAAAAAAATACTTTTCTCTTGAATTCTCCATTGCTTTTAACTTCTTAACTTTCATGCTTTCACTTTACAGAAACGGACGAGTGTAAGTGGTTGAATCATTGTATGACTGGGGGCTGACACAATCTGGCTGGTTTCGTACTAATATTATTCACGCTTCGCCAATATTGCTTGTTTTGTGTTTATGGGCACTTGCTAAGTTTTGGTCTATCAATAATCTTAGTTCAATATCTTTACTAACATCTAAAACCAAATTTGCACACAATGCTATAACAATCTCTTCGTAATCTGTTCTTCACATAAACTGACACAATAATATCTAATATAAAATACAAAGAATAAAAATAATATTTTTGCACACTACATTTTTTTTATTTAAAGCTTATTTGGCTTTCCAATTAATAAAATGGAATGAGTTTAGACATTTTGAGTTGCTGGCTTATCTTTTAGGTGAACGATATTTTTAAGCTATCTTGCAGTGTTTAAGTAAATAATATTATGCTCCGAAAATACGATTCATTTTTTTCTTACTCTTTTTAATACTTTGGAATTTATTCCAATGCGACTTCTTAATACCGCAGCAAGCAAGCTTAAGTCTAAAGGTGAGCATTTATTTCATTGAATAAATGTTTCATGAGAATGATCAATTTATGAAGATAATGTTCACCTTAGGTTCGATTCAAACACATTTAATATCTATCAGTCAAAAAATATTATTTGATATGGTCCCAGTTTTCTGTATTAGCTGCAGTTTCTTGGCAGCCATTTTGTTAATTATCTTCAATCCTAATACATCTACTTCGCAAGAAGGACACAAGCCTCCCTTTACAAGTAAAAAAAAAGAAAGTAATTGATGCTGTTCTTTGCTGATATCTTTGCACATATATTTAAATAAATGGGTTAATATTTTTTGACTGGTTGATGACGTGATTGATGTGTACGGATCGGCCTCTGATCGTTCACCGGTGTATATACAACGGTCGTGTGACGTAGCATTGTGTGCGCAGATTTCGCGTACCAGGAGGCGTTCCTAGCGACGTACAGGACGTGGGTGGCGCCCAGCGACCTCGTCAAGCGGCTGGTGCGGCGCGCGAACCACTTCCGACCGCGGCCGCACGAGCTACGCTCCACTCTCAGTTTGCTCACCAGAGTTGTTGCTGATCTTACGTGAGTTATTGATACGGCTTTCGTTTTAGTAAGCCTTGTGGATTTTGTCATGTGATAGTCACATTAAAATCATTGAATTTTATTATTTGTAAAATACTTATATACCTTTACACAGCAATTTTCATAGACGTATTTATTTTGTATAACTCTGTTCCAATTTTGATAATTGCAATATTAAAGACATTGTCTATTAAAGGCTCAACTTTAAAAATTAGCAAAATTTGCTATTATAACATTTAAAAAATATATTTTGTTTCAGGATGGCCGACTTAGATCGCTCCCTAATGCAAGACATTATGAAATTTATTTATTGGTTAGTTGAAGCCGAGGAACTGCCAATAGCAAAAGCTTTAAGACAAATACTAGTCGAAAAACAGAAACAGTTGCATTTCCAACAAGTAAGTTTGAACATTTATTGATTATTTTAATATTGAAATGCTATTTGCACTCGTTTTTTATTTATTTACTTGTGACGACATATTTTCGTTGTTACCATCATACTTTCATAAATATATACTACTTAAATAAAAATAACATTCTTAAACCAAATTTGTATTTAATTGTTTGCAGACAAACAGATCGGAACACGATCTGTCGTGTTATCCCGTATCGTTGCGACGGGATACACTTCTAGACTTCAAGGCGACGGAGCTGGCGGAACAGATGACGCTGTTAGACGCCGCGCTCTTCATTCGCATCACTACGGCCGAAGTGCTGTCGTGGCCACGTGACCAGTCTGAAGAGAGTTCCCCCAATTTAACCAGATTCACCGAACATTTTAATAAGATGAGCTACTGGGCAAGATCAAGGATATTAGAGCAGGTATAAAAAACGTCTTGCTACAGTCAGGTACAACTCTATTTTTGATAATTTAGTTAATCTGAAGTATCTGTAGAAATGCTCCCTAATGTCAATGTATGTCCTATATAAAGTGTTTTTCTATTAAAACACACATACCTAAATGATAGTGTTCGGTGGTAGTGTTAAAAAAATGTTGTAAATGGAAATTTGTAAGTGCCCCTGTAGGCCTATACAAAAGAAAGACATTTCAAGACGTTTCTTCAATGTGTCTAAAGTTAGTTTGATTTTTTAAATGAAAAATCATTATTAATGTTGTAGCTAGATTTACGCAGAAGAAAAAGTTTTTATTTTTAACCCTTCATATTTACTATCTGCACATAAAATGTTACCTAAATAAAATGTCGATAAACAACATTGTAAAATTCTCGAAAATTAATTGAAATTGTGTTGGAAAAAACTGTATCGTCGATTTTTCATTTATTATTCTTGACGTTTTCCTGAGTACGGTTAAATTTATTTATTGAAAGTTTATAAAAACTTATCGACTTGAACGTTTTTGGTATCCGGTCACCAGGAGGAGGCGCGCGAGCGCGAGAAGTACGCGACGAAGCTGCTGAAGGTGATGAAGGCGCTGCGCAAGATGAACAATTTCAACTCGTACCTGGCGCTGGTGTCGGCGCTGGACTGTCCGCCGGTGCAGCGGCTGGGCTGGCCGCGCGCCACGCTCGACGCGCTGCACGACCACACCGCGCTCATCGACTCCTCCATGTCGTTCCGCGCGTACCGCCAAGCGCTCGCGGACACGCAGCCGCCCTGCATTCCATATATGTATGAATTTTTTTTTTATGAAACCGTAAATAAGTCTAGCTCGATCATTGTCACTCGTTCAGCGGCTGGTCTAGCCGTGTGCCATAGTGGACGCGCTGCGCGACCACACCGCGCTCATCGATTCCTCCATGTCGTTCCGCGCGTACCGGCAGGCGCTCGCGGGCACGCAGTCGCCTTGCATCCCATATATGTACGTACAATTGTATTTTTGTATGTACTCGTATATTTTTACGAAACCATGAATAGGCCGACATTTGTCACGACTGTCTGTTACTTTCTTAACTAATTTGTAGACACACCACCATTTTATAATATTATTTTATAGAAATGTGATCGCTAGGGTAATCGTTTACGGACAATTTTTACAGTGAATTAAAAAGAGATAAAATTGCAAAAAGTCGGTTACTTGTTGCTTTAACCCTTTTTACGCGATGTCGCTTCAAACAGCGTACGCTAAGGTTATAGACGATCTCCAAATAATAAAGACAAATGTTGCTTTTTTCTTTTTGCAGTGGTTTATTTTTACAAGATCTGACCTTCGTGCACGTTGGTAATCCTGACCTCCTACCTGACGGAAGCATCAATTTCACCAAAAGATGGCAGCAATATCACATCATGGAAAACATGAAAAGATTCCATAAAGAGTGCGTATTATTCGATTTTATTACACAAAAATATATAAAATATGATTAAGTTATTCCATAAATCAGTCGTGACCATCGTCAACTCATTATTGTTTCATTTGGGCACGGGTCTTCTTTTAATATGCGAGAGGCAGGACTTCGCGCTAGCTAAGTTCGGAACACTTCACACACTATTGAGAACTTTTAAAACTCTCAAGAAACTACACAAGGTTTCCTCATGATGTGTCCCTTCATTGTAAATCAGTCATAATTAATTTCTAATACCCACATATTTTTTAGAAAAATCAGCGGTGCGTGCCTGGGACGCGAACTCGGACCTTCGATTGAGAGGCTGAGATTCAACCATTAGGCTATCACTGCTCTCCATTGATGTATTATTATTTTTTAATATACTGGGAGTCTATTTAAATGTAAACAAATATTATAAAAAAATAAGTATCGTCTTTGAAACGTACACAAAGTAATCCACACGTGTGCCGGCAGCAGACAGTACAAGTTCAAGAAGAACGAGCGCATCCAGGCGATGTTCAACGAGTTCGACGACGTGCTCAGCGAGGAGGCGATGTGGCAGGTGTCAGAGAGCATAAAGCCGCGCGGCGGGCGCTCGCGGAACGCGTCCGCGCCGTCGCCGCCCGCCGCGCCGCCCGCCGCGCAGACCGCCGCCTGAAGGTACGCCGGGTCAAAGTTCATGAGATACAGCCTGCTGACAGCGGAGTCTTAGTAATAGGTTTCCGTTTTTACCGTTTGGGTACGGAACCCCAAAAACAGAAAAAAACGTGTGTGCATCTAAACTAGTCCTAAAAATTATGGATATTAAAAAAATATTTAAATTTTTTGGGTGATTTTCAACGAGCTGTAATTCCGAGGACTGTGATCGTACACCAAAAAAAAGTAAATTGTAGCTCCAAGTGTCTAGTTTTAAGATATGACCGTGATTTTTTTTATTTTAGCTGGACGACCATTTTCTTCGGAGCTCGTTAAAAGTCACCTGAAAAATTTAGAATTTTTTTGATATCCCTTAATTTTTGTGACTAGTTTATATAACTATCGCTGCTTGACATGAATAATCACAAAATTCAAAATTCATCAATAGTGAGTTAAGGATAGTATTATCTAAAAAAAGATAATGAATTGAAAATTCGATGCCCTAACTGCACCGTGTTGATGGGCTTTTTTATAATTTTAAAACATTAAATTTTACTAAATATAAATTTAAATTGATTGATAGCAAATATAAATTTTGTTAAACGAAAATAAATAACTGGCATCTCAATAAATGCTGAATTTGCGTACACTGTTTATTTTGATTAATTTTATAACATTTTTTATTCGCAGATGTAACCTGTATCCAAAGAGTTAATGCCGAGGATGACTGCTTCGACGAGTGTATGAGGTTTATCTATTAGGGATTGTGTAACGTAGCTAAAGTATTGTGATTATCTGTCCTAAAAAGGCCTAATTATTTTAGTGTGTTATTGGTAATCTGTGATCGGTGAGAATGCGACGCGTGACAGATCGAAGGAGCGACGCATGGTTCATTCGCTTGATTCATAAATCGAACGCTTCTCATGTAAAACGAATATATTTTAAAATTGAAAGCCAAATATCCTCTATCAGTATTCGAACCGATTTACTGTCGTCTTTACATATCAGCATGTGACTTGCATAGTAATACTACAATGAGTGAAAGACGCCTAGGTTTATATAAATAGGTTATGTCCATGATCTTCTAGCTGTTGTGATTTGCCATTGGTGTCAGTATGTAGCTTGTAACGTAAGTTCGACATTAAGAACTTGACAGTACATCGAATTAGGGAAGGTCTTAAACTCGCGCATGGTACGAACACCATGTTTCGTTTTAACTTTGTTGCTACGTGACACAAGCGCTCTCTTGGTGATGTGTCATAATAATAGTTAATGTTAAGGCGACATTCTTTACCTTTTAAAGATAGGAAATGGGACAATCTCTCGCTTCGAAACTAGCAAGCACAGGTAGGTCAATTTTCAGATACCTTATATTTATTTATAATTTTACTAGTCTTTTTAGGGCTTCCATAGTCTTTAAAGGGGTGTTAATACGTAAAAAAGTGACATACACACAAGCAAAGTTTCATACTACAAAAAATATTGAATATTTTACATTTTTAGCTACCTACAGAGACATATCAGTGTGTGTGCCAAATGAAGAAAATGCGTAAAAGGAATGTCCCATTTCTGTTCCAGTTGATATTTGACCGTCTATCTTGGTAGTAAGTGTTTAAAGCTAGTAGAACTACAATAACAGGAATATGTGATTAATTAAACTAATATAACCTTACGCTACGCTTTGAATATGCGAGGGTTTTGCACAAATCGTGTGTTGTTATCTTTAGTCAACTTACTGCTATTTATAAACTAATTGCATTAACGTGTGTATGGTTAGACGAATTTCGCCTGCGTATTTCTTAGGTAGCTTAAATGCCAATTTTAAGGAATAATATTATAATATTAACGCATTATACGAACTAAAACGAATAACGCAGTAGATAGATTTATTGCTGCAGTAACTAATCGAAGTTCTTTTTTATTTATAAAGAATTTATTGAGGAGTGTGTTCTCTTACTATTTACTATGAGCGTTATACATTCATTTTGGAGCAGAATTTCGATTTTAATGTAAATTTATGCGTCGGTATCCACATGATGTTGGAATATGCTGTTTAACGCAATATTTTTATGCATGTCTTAAAGTATTAAAATTTTATGCATTATTATTTTTGATAATCAAAAATTATATTTTTCCTATAAATTGCTGCCTGCAAGGAAGCAACGATGTTTATGATAAACGTACTTTTGAGATCTAAACTTATTTATATAAGCGTCACAGTTTGTGTCATTCTATTCTGTAGTTAATAAGCTTTAGATTCAGTACGGGCTCTGAGGCGTAGATAATATATGAGATATGGAATATAATTAAGGTTCACCGTATTGAATAGTATCAAAGTTAACAGTAATAACGTTTTAAAATAATTATAGTGAAAAAGCAACATGTGGTATTCAGCATTTGATTCGTTTGCCTCAAGACAATCGACGTCTTGAATAAAATAGCAATAACTTTTTTAATTGTTGGTAGATTTGCTGCACAATTTGTGATACTACTCATTTAGAGTGCCGCTTACTACTCATTTGACGTCCTTTATACGTAGACAATTATATTAGACGAATGTTAGCAGTAAGCATTAATTAACCCCATGGTATCTGCCGCTGCGGCAGATTTTATGCGTATTAGTATCGTGTAGTATCGGATAGTTCTGCGTTTTCAGTACCCCTCGGAATATACAACCACTGTATGCTGTAACATTTATATTTAGTTGTGCTTATATTATTATATTGCGTTTATGAAGGCCGTACTCTTGGAGCAAAAAGAGTTGTATGCTCTAGGAATGCCGTGCATTGCGCCACTTATCAATCAATAGACGCTTATAGATTCTTGCAGTAGTTATGTTGTTTTTGATATAATAATATTTATGAGACCGCTAAGTGCGAAAAAGAGTCCAATATAAGGCACTTCGTTCATTCGTTTTATTACCGTGCGCGTACGGCGTCCGTAAACGCACTGAACGATCTTTCATAGTATTTAGTAAATGTGGAAAATCAAACTTTTCCATTTAGATTTGCAATGAAACAAATTATTGGATATTTGCATATAATGGTTGTATATACAGAAGCAGTATGATAGTAATGTAATTGCAACGATCTGTTATTGTGTATTCTTGTAACGGAACACTGCGTTCCACGCAATAAATAACTAGACCAATATTTAGAATGTTTACAGTGCTTTACTGAAATTCGTGCTGATATTTGTAATTTGTATGTATAATAATTTTGATTGCTATGTAAGTCGGTACGTATGTTACCATTTTTGTTGTCTGGTATTAATACAATATTTATTTATTTAATGTACTGTGAAATTGTCTTAATGTTTTGGTATTGTTATTAAATGAAATACATCAAAGACTGCCTAAATTAATTACTCGGTATGTAATTATGATTTGTATACTAGTGACAGTATTTATTGGAGAACTCTTTATAAGCCGCAATTGAATTTGTATACACACATTTTTTTTATTAAATATAATATGTATTTGTAATTTGCCTATGTTAATATTGTAATGTTTGTATTAGCATGGTAATTTTCAGTAGGAACTTTGTTTATTTTTGTATTAGCGGTTTCAGTATTATGTTATAATAAATGCCATACTGTAATGAAATGGATTTTATTATTCTTTTTTATTTTGTGGACGACGTTTTGCGTTTATTAATATAATTATATTATATCTTACTGGAGTATTTTTATAGATTAAATTTTATTGTATATTACGTTAAATTAGTTTATTATAATTTACACTGTATTTGAATTGCATGCATGTACAGTTTAGTTTTTTGTGTGTCGAAGTTTTTTTGTAATTATTTTGTAATATAAATAAAGCACGTTATTTACAATACAGACACCTTGTTTTATTTATGAATAACTCAAAATTAAATGACATTCTATCAGAATATTCACACTTTCAATTTATCATATAAAAATATAAACCACTTTTGTAGGCCGCCGGATCTTTTAAAACCCTTATAAGAAAGATTATAGTTAATATGTCTAATAGAAATTTACTACTTTCGACTACTTCGCGATTGAGTACACTGAGTACGGAGGATGTAGTAAAGTGGCGATCGGTTAGTCCCCGCAATGGAATCCAAGTGCCCAGAACAGAAGATTGCGCGAGGCAACGCTATCTATGAGTGACCTCTGGAGTCTTTCACGTACAGTACGTGAAATATCCACCTCAGGTGGTGGTTGCGCATCTCTGTTCGTACTGTGAGAGAGCTATGTGGGTATAATAAACATCAAAAGCGTTCAACTCTATAGTATATCAGTATTTTTTTTTTAATTAATAAATACTTATGATATTATCTTCAGCTGACAGTGGCGTATCATTTTGATGCGCGGCACACAAAAGGTAATAACTACACTAAGATTTACTCTTAATGACCACTCGAAGAGATTTTTATTAAGGTTCTGAATGGGAATTAATTTTAAACAATACAAGACGATAAAAGATTAAACTTATATGTTAAGAACGAAATAACAAAAATATTCCAAGAAAGGGTTAAACTTGATTTATGTAAGGATCACAAAGAGAATGTGCAACGTAATAAATTTATTAAAAAAACAGAACATTAAAAAAAAAGGTTTAACGCAACCCTCGGTTCGTGAGTGGGATTTGCACTTATTTGACTTTATTATTAAATTTTATTATAAAACTAATGAACTTACTGAAAATTCCTCGTTATAAAATAAATTTAGTACCTCGTAGTTCAACCGTTTGTAGACAAAATAAATTGCGGTTGCTGGCTCGTAACGACCACACACTGCGGAAACCGTTAGTGGCAAGAATAAATCGTGGTTGTCAGCCGCGCCCGTGGGACCGGCAAAAGTTTGTGTAAAGTGCCTAACTTCAACTTCAATATTTTACTGCAAGCCTGCCAGGCGAATTATACCAGTTTTTCTTTAATGTTCCTTCCGCATTATAAAAAAAAAGTACCTACCGCGTTACAGCATGACATTTAGCATATTTTATGTACCTAATAACAATTTCCGATTACGTACAATAACGTAAAATATGCCCGGAATGCTAATGAGTAAGATTACCTTTTATCTGGCATTTAAAATCAATAACTACTCACGTGACGAAATGTTAACTACACCGTAAGTTATTACGAACTTATCTTCTAAGATGCCTTATATTACACACTTGTACAAAGTTACCACATTGCAAACGTCTTTATACGGTTAAAGATCATTTATTTCTCAATACGTCTTTATAAAAACATAATTCTTTATTAAAAATAAATATAACATTCTTTCTAATTATCACCTGATGCATTTAATGCGACACCGTAAAATGTAAAACAAGTAGATATGGTTTCAATATGCAATATACATATTCGAATTATTTTGAAGTACAAAAACTTATACTTAGCATTTATTCTCGTATCTCTAAGTACATTTTGGTAGAGTTAATCTAATGAAATCGTACCTACTTTAAACAAAAAAGTTTAAGTGAAACGGTTTTTTTTATTTAAGTGCACGAATCCACTGGTAATGTACTTTTCCTTATCCATGCATCGTGTGCACCTGTGGTTTTTAAAATGCTCATAGAATGTTAAATGAGCCCTTGTCGGTTACAACAGCGTTTTATCGCTGCTGTTAACAATTCGAGGTCTTCTCATGTCAACTCCACAGGGTTCTTTACTTGCTTACTAGATAGATACACTCGAGTGGCGAAATGTAACTATGTACTTAATGTCGATAGCAGACGAGTTTTAGATTAAATATTTATCTAATTAGGTGATCGATAGTCAGAAAACATTGTTTAAAGTATGAACCAAGAATCTTAAAAAGCCGCAAAGACAGGACAGAGCGTCGCAGTGCGGTTTTGGTGGTAGATGGTGTATCTAGTATTTGCACTTAGTGCACACCATTGTACAAACAAAAATGAAACGTAAAATGCATTTGAACGTTATTGTTACATTATTAGTAGTTGTCGTAGTTTGCAATGCCGCACCCTTAGCGGAGGAGAAGAATCTCTATATCAATGAGGGTAAATATTGTTTTTTTTACAATCGACAGTAGACGAAATTGATAAGAAAATTGAAAATTTAAGCAGTAAACGCAATTACAATTCGTTATTTAAATATTAAAAAGTATTTTGAAATAATGGTATGGTATTTAAAATCATAATTAATAATATAGTGCCTTGAACTAAACCATTTTTTTAAGTTTGTATTTTTCATTATATCATGTACAAAGACTTTTAAAATAAATAAATAAATAGAGTTTTTACTGATTTAAACGTGAACATTTATTTTACAATAATTTGAAATGTATTGGTTAAGCTACGGGTATCTAATGTAGGTATAACATATTTTATGCATTTGAGCACTCCGCGTGAAAGTGATAGAGTTGTTCGTGACAAGCAAACACCGTTAGAAGGCTTGTGGTCTTTGAATCGAAAGTGGCTACTAGTCATGGTTTCATTGCTGACATTCGTAAAATATAATTTTAGCTAGGTACTTTTTCAAATGCTTTATGGTAGAAGGTTTATTGGTTCGATTGGAGCCACCGCCACACCTTTTTCTGCCTAATAACAACAGTGTTAAGCAAGTAAGAAAGACATCTATTCGAGGCTTTTCAATGTAGTCCTCAAGTACACCTGTGGGCAATATCAGGTAAGAGTATAATCTTATCAGGGGCTAATTATAAGTTATCCTTGAGTGGCAATGGTCACTTACTGTCAGATGGACTTGATGTTCGTTTATTTTTTCTATTTTAAAAAAGAAACGAGTATGCAGTCCATCTAATGATCAGTGCTCACTACCGCCCATTGATATCTGTAATCAACACCATATGGAATAAATGTTCTACCTCAATCGATCACATAATAAGTACGTAAGCTGGCCGGCAACGTAACGTAGAAGGGCTTAATGCTAGAAATAGATGAGGCGGTAATACCTTCCCGATCGAATCGTACTTCTTCTACTACCTTTCTAAAAGTTGTGGAAAGTCTACCAATACGCACTTTTCCAGCGTGGTGGACTATGGCCTAAACCTCTATTACTTTCAGAGGATACGCGTGCTCAGCAGTAAGACTATTATGGGTTACTGATGGCAACCATAATATAGAAAGAAAACCCTGATGCTCTTTGTCATAACTTTTCTAGATGATTTAAGCGTAGACGCGGAACTGGGAGAACACTTCGAAGGAGATATGGTGCTATCGTCAAACCAGATGCAACTCATCCTAGCTGCGCAGGTAGCGCGTAATGGACTACGAGATGGAGCCAAGCGCTGGCCAGAGAAGACCGTTGTATATCATGTTAATGACGATGATTTCGGTTAGTTTGTTTAGTGAACTATGTTTTGGCTACCGGAGGGGTGATAAAGTTTCAATTAAAATTGGTTAGGTTGGGTGGGAACATAAAAGAAAATATGCATCTAAGCGAGCAATGCACGGCAACTTTTTGGGAGTGGGTGGGTCCAGTTTGTGTAAATTCAGTAGTTAAAATATAAATCAGCGTGTAGAGACAATTGTAATAAAACATACTTACCATTTAATACTCTATCCAATAGTTGATACACATTGTATACGAGACATTGTGCCATATTTCTAAGGTTAAAACCAATATATAGAATGATCAAGTGAGTGGTGATAAAAATTCGAAACCAACGATTGTCCCAGATCATTTAAGACTTTTATGTATTTGTATAAAATTGGTATGTATTAGGTTTTACCGGTAAATCTTAGGATTCGATAGTCCTAACATTTACCGGTAAAACCTAGTTCGGGCTTTTACAGTAACATAAATATCTTACTGTAAAAGCCCGAACCTATATAAATCGAAATATATAAATCCATATAAAGCGAAAATCAACCATCTCAACGGCAATTCGACTATGGCGCTGGTGACTAAAATTTTAAGTGCCAAAGTTACGAATTGTACCGCGTGGCGGTCGATAGCATATAGAGGGTGGCTAAAAGTTGTCGACCTATCGGCTTGCGGTTTTAGCCAACTGCATGAAAATGGGGTAGGGATGTGATCTGAAAGGCCATTTTAATGTGCCTAGTCGTGCGGCGATATCATGTAAATGTACCGTATACATCAAACATGACAAAACAGAACATAATTGTAACTTTTAGATGTTTAGTGAGGTAAAAGGAGTCTTCACCTTATTTTGGACCAATAAAAACATTATAATGGTGTACCTACTTATTAATGTATTTGTATATTAAATAATTTATTGATAAGAGCTTCACCAACTTTCGAATGAATTGAACTACCGTCTTACATAACCATTTACATCATTCAGATGCCGAACAAATCAACATGATTGAAGAAGCAATGGCGGACATAGCAAACAAGTCATGCATTAAATTTCGTGCGCGAAAAAATGAAGAGCATGCAGTTGTGATACAGGTATCTGTATTTTTAATATACCTGTAGGTTTGCGTTGAACGCAATGCCACTTGATGTTGATTAGGTCACGAGACGGTCTACGGCAGCGGTCGGCAACAGGCGGACCGCGGTCCGTATTCGGACCCTGGAAGGTCGAATCTTGGAACGCCAAATATTGTCTAATGTAATTGTCTTATGGGCGCTTCAGGCGCCATATATTGGCGATTTTCTTTTGGTTGTAAGATTGCAGACACATGTAAAAAAAATATAGAATTTCGCTCCATTTTTAAACTTGGTTCTAGTCGGCACTGTACGTCGACTTTTTTGAACTTTTCAACAATAATATAATAATAATAATAAGCTTTATTTGCTTAATAAGGTATAATATGGTGTTAGATTAATACATTAAATGTCCTTCTATTTCACCTATAAGGCTAACGGTTTTAAATTAATTATTAAATTCAATACAAAAAATATCCGGACCCCACGTAAAACTACTTGCCGACTTCTGGTTTACGACATCGTCCTTTTGGCCTGAAGATTCTTCGATAACATACAATAAATAATAGTCAATAAAATTAAAATAAATAAAGTATATATTATACTATGTACTAGTAAAATTACTACTTATATTTATGTATTGCCTTAATTTCGACTATTTGAACATAATTATAATAGGTAAGACAGGTCTCTAATTCTATTTAAGGTTGATTAGGAATGCCTATAGTAACCGAATACCACCCATATTCGATTACTAACAGGTGCATTGTATGCTCGTTCGCTATCATATCAAACAAATTCTAAGTCTACATCTGTATTTTTTCTAATGAATAACAAGAAACAATGCTAAATAAATATTGAAATTTCTATTCTCCTTTGACGCGGAAACGAGTTTTTGTGAGTAGGACAATATCCTGCGAGAAGATTGGAAAACGTAACGGTTCACTTAACCGACCACTTTCTGCATTATGTAATTTTGACACCTACCAATGCAAAACCAGTTCAATAAATACGATGATATTTTTTCTTTTGACTTCATTGTAAATGCGATATATTTATTTACGCTCTCTCAAATCAACAACCTCGGGCACTTCAAACTGGTTAATCTTTAATGGTAATACATCATATGACAAGTATGTTTACATTACATTGCAGTAACATACGAAGCAAGCGTTGAATCTTACAGACACTTGAAAAACCACAAGAAAGTATTATACTCTTAAAAATATTTATCGTTACAGGGATCCTCCAACGGATGTTTTTCAAGCGTAGGTTTTAGCAGTGAAGAAGAAAAGGCCAACCAGGTTTTAAATCTAGCCAAGGGTTGTTTTAAGCATGGCACCGTCGTCCACGAGATGTTGCACACATTGGGTTTCTACCACATGCAGAGCACTTACGATAGAGACAATTTTATAGAAATCGTTTGGGAGAATATTAAAGAAGGTAAGGACATTTTAAGGTATTTTTAAGTTTATATTAATTTACTTAATAATATTATTACTAGGTCAAGTAGAATAACAGTAGTCAGCGACCATCAAATGTTCATAGATTTCTTAATCAACTAGTTCTTGATCTACATAGTTACGATTAAGTGATGTAAATATTAGGTAAAGGTAAAGTTTCTATTTTTCATTTAACCTTAAACTACAATTATTATGTCAGGTACTGAGCACAACTTTATGAAGTACACAAACGACACTGTGACTGATTTCGGCGTGCCTTATGATTACGGCAGTGTGATGCATTACCCTGAGAAGGCATTCTCGAAGAACGGAAACAGAACTATCATTCCTCTTCAGGTAAATTTTAGAAATTAATTAGGATAAACAAAATTTTATATTTTAAAGAGAACATTGTAACTGACAACGTTTTTCTGCTTAGTAGGTAAATATAGCCCATATTTCAAGTAAAAAAATTATATTTAAAAGAATTTATTTATTGTTACAGGAAAATGTAACAATCGGACAAAGGACAGGACTATCAGAGAGAGATATTCTAAAACTGAATAGAATGTATTGCGAAGAAAGCGAAGAAAATACTCAGCGAAAATAAATAAATAACGAAATACTTAGTTTATGTTCTTGATGGTCCTAAACTTATAATTAAATTATATGAAAAATGTATTACACTACTACTGTACAAACGCGTTTGCTTTTATACCTGAGACCCTTGACACATCCCAGCTAAATCTCTATGACTTAAGATCAGTACAAATATAGTGTGTTAGGTAAATCTTAGAACATATTTCAGTAAGGTGTTCGATTCTTGTTCAATATATATATATATATATATTTTATACTGATTTTTGATAAAATTATCTATAAAATATGCTTATTATTGATAACAGTGAAGCAATGCAACCCCTAAACGTATGACAATGAGAATAAGGGGTTTGTCTAAGAGCAAAGCCGTGCTTCATAAAAATAGTTCGCTGACGTATTCCATATGTGAAGGACATACCTATTTGATATTTAACATTTTTTTAAATGAATCACTTGAGGCCATGAATTATTGTGAAATTGAGTATCTTCCTCGTTTAACCTAAAACTTGAAAAGTTAAGTTTTTGTGCCCAAATTTACAAGCGAAATAAAAACATCTCTTTTGCGTAATAAAATGTAACAGTTATTTTATCTTGGTGTTACAAAAATGGCTTTAGCTATTGTGCATTTTTTCGGATTAAACTTATAAAATAGTAAAATCAATGTTTTAACATTACAGAATCTGGCTCATTTTTTGACATTGCTTACATAAATGTTGCAAATTTTAACGACACTTATATAATCATCTTTTTTAGGTTCTTGTTTTCAAGCAGATGTTTGGACATTATTAGATTTTTTAAGTTTGCGTTTAGGTAGCGCGTAATGTACAGTTTGATTTCCGATAGTAGTATTTGGATATGACCTAGTTAATAAATGTATGGTTAATTACGAATTTAAATTGACAAACAATATTGTAATACAACTTTTAGCCTTCGAATTGCCACTAAAGCGATTTAGTCACGCCAACAAACGCATGTTGTTTTCTGTGACAAAATCACCTGTACAATCACAGAATTAGGCCACTGAAGGTTTTGTGATGTAAAATGGAATTACTGACATTAGGCCACTATTAAATGATGGAATAAGTCGAGCAGTAAATTTAGCAATTTTTTCTTGCATGATTTGGTAAAGGGACGCCCGTTGCTGTCACCGACGCGAGCGCTGTCGCAAGACGGTCTCAAGCAGTTGCGGGCAAAGAGCTTGTGAAATGGTCGTATCCAAAGCTATATTAATTCCCGTGCAGCACCAATGGGTTTTGTTCGGAAAAAAACTTCGCGGTAACACGCAAAAATTTTCAAAGTGCAGTTCTTTTCCATTAAATTCAGACCACGATGTGATTGTGATATTTTTGATATGATGATCTTTGTATATTCTGCCTGAAATTTATTTTTGACTGAGTTAAAATAATTTAAATTTAATTTGTTACCTATACTTATTATTATTAAAGCTTTAACAATGAATAGGCGTAATTTAGTGATATTATTTAGTCTTTGTGTTGTTAAGTGTTTAGCTATGTCTCGCAGTGAATTAGAGGATTTTAGTAACTTTCTTGAAATGACTTCACAGTTGGACTTGAATGTGAAAAGTGAGTACCTTTCGTTAATGTTCCTACATAGGTAATATGTTATTATTGAATTTAATTACAATATATAATGGAACTATTTAATTAATTTTAATCTATTAATATAGTGATAAAAATATAAATTAATGAGGATAAATTCTGGAATCTGGAATAAACAATAAAATCAAGGAAAATTCGCATTCGTGTAAAATATGTATAGCAATAGAAACTATACATAGAAACATATTTATGTGAATATAAAATAAAATATGTTTTTGGATAAATATATATTACATCATATATTCTGTATCGACTAAGTATAGTAAATTTCGATCGAATATAATCAAAAAGTTATAAATTGTATGTTCCTGCTAGTTTTAAGTAGAATTTTTAAAAAATTTTAAATCGCGATTTTGCATGCAAACACCCGCATAATCACTGTGTAATAAACAAGTTACACGAAAGTTGCGTAAATAATTTACTAAATCGTGCATATTTCGCGAATTTTGCTAAATTCTCAAACAAGCATTTAGGGCTGCATATATTTAATACTATAATAACTATCAGTCTCATAAAACTATCCTTTGTAATAACATTCATACGTTCATGTTGCGTTTAATACGGACAAGGCTACATGATACTACCAGCATATCTAAAATTCTGTTTTATAACTTTATTGGTTGTATTTCATTGGTCTACACAAGTAAAATGTTTTTACATATTCCCAGGCAAGGGTCCTGATGATGATTACGATGAAAATGAGCCAGTATCAGACCATGCTTGGGAAGAAAGTGGCAAATTTGAAGGAGATCTCATATTAAACGAACGGCAAAGACGCTTACTTGTTGCTGATATAGCTGAAGGATTGTCTAGAAACGGACTTTTAGACAGCACAAAGCGCTGGCCTAACAATGAAGTCATATATTACATTCAAAGAGAACATTTCTGTAAGTATTGAATTATAATTTAATGATAAATAAGCAAGTGCTTACAAACAGGTTTCGCAAAGAAGAAACTATAAGATACTGATTGGTATCATAGGTGGGTATCATGCTTTGAAAGTGCTAACTTATAGAGAATCTTAACTAGAAAGGCGTTGTCGGTCACCTCTATTATTCTTGCGTTGTAGCAATGCATGTGCTTCTGTATTATGTTTGAGATCATAGTTGATATCAAACACTTGACTACCAATCATTACATGAAATAAAAAAGGGCTAAACAAAAGTAGGTATGTATTTTATATTGGCAAAACACAGAAAAAAAAATTACATGTACATTACATTACGTAATTTAAAAAGTCATGATAGTTGATGACACTAAGAAAGTATTGTAGATATTAAATAAAGTAAATGGATATTTTTCAGCGAGTGGACAAATGCAAGCTATCCTAGCAGGCATGGAGGATCTAGCTCAAGCGTCTTGTGTCAGATTTACGCCATACAAAAAAGGCGATCGTGATGCCGTGGTTATACAGGTAAGTGAATATTTTGTTCCTATATTTTTTTTAGGTATTACACAATTTTGAAAGTAAAATATAGAGCCCTACAACTTGTATAAATCGCAGTCCATTGATATAATTGTATTAATATAATTTTCCATATTAGTAATCGTATACTTGTTCCTAAAAAAGGCAATAATCATCATATGCACAAAATAAGGTGTTTTATATTTAAATACTTATCTCCATTTCGTTGGCATCCAGAACGAGAATTGCCAGTCCGCGTCATCTCTTCGATTCTCTCTTTCTCTTATATTAAAACTTATCTTTGTTTCAGGGCAGCAGACGCGGTTGTTTTTCCCAAGTAGGCTACCAAGGCGGTTACCAAGTCCTGAACCTCTCAGGCCGGCATCCCGTTGGTCGTGGATGTTTTCGCCACGGTACTGTTGTACACGAACTCCTACATGCCTTGGGATTCTATCACATGCAAAGCAGTCCTGATAGGGACGACTATATCGACGTGCTCTGGCAAAACATTGTTCAACGTAAGAAATTTCATAATAGTCATAAAATTGTTAATTGTTCATATCTTTCATATCCGTGTAGTTGCTGTAAATGCTACAATTACTATTTTTATTAATATCCGCGTTGGCTTTGCAATGATTATGAAATATCTGTAATTAAGATATCGTAACTAGGTTATAACAGTTTGTAACATAACGTTCGTAGGTATCTTAATCTTCACGGTACCGGCATATTTTCAATTTTTACAAAACGACTATAAATTACTTATTTTTTAGTGTGATAGAAAAGGGCGTATTTTTAATTTTTAATCCGAAACAATATAAGAAAAAAATATTTTACTGTTTTCACAAAAAGCGGGTACACTAACAAAACATTCTACTGTTAGTAATGATAAGTAATATTTGTTCCTAAAATACCTACCCTTTAAATAAAAACCACACTGTAATGTTTCAGCGGCGCGACATAATTTCCGGAAATACAACTCATTTGCTGTCTCTGATTTTGGCGTCGGTTATGACTACGAGAGTGTTTTACATTACAGCAGAAAAGCTTTTTCATCGAATGGTCAGGATACTCTTGTTCCTAAGCAGGTGACTTCTTTATTCTTATGTATAGAAGGTGGCCATTATGACCGCTTTAAGAAAAAATGCAAATAAGAGTGAAAGTATAATATTTCTAGAAATCGTTTAATTTTTGTATCATGTAGGTACTTAAGTACAATAATGCATATTATTATGCATAAATTTGGCATGATCTTTTCCGAATAATTAAATATGTTTTCGGAGTTATATACTTTTGGTGGTTGCTATCATCATATTCACTGGGATCATTTTAAACCCTTATGTGCTTAAAATAATCCCATATGGTTATAGATAAATGTCTTAAAGAAAAAAACACGTCTTCTTATCATAATTAAGTCTTATTATTATTTTGAGATATTTGAATGTAACAGTAGATAATCCTAACTGTTTACTTGTTGTTTAAAAAGGCATTCAATATTTTACACGATCTAATACCAAACGCATTAAAACCTCACTCCAGTTTTGACGAAGTTTTTTTTAAATATTGTTCTGCGGAATGACATTTAAAGAATAACGTCAATCATTTAGTTCCAAATGCAATGTTTGCCTAGGTACATAACTTGAGGCTTAATCATAAAAATTATCATGCAGCCAATAACATATGTTAAAATGCCATTAAATGTTAAATTAAACTGTGGAATAAATAGTGGATATTGCCGCTCTACATTTGTAAGCAATTTCATATACCTATATCGGGGTTCTACCTGAAGTTGATCATAGATGCATTGCTTCTCCCGAGGTCTAAGATGGTCGCCTCATATATAATTGAGCCAGCAGCCACACACATCCGAAACGCAAGATCTGCTTCATGCTAGTAACTGGTGCGGCGATGGTACCTCCTCGGCCGAACTACACTGGTTCTCACACCTTGTAAATTATCAGCATAATTTTATTTTATATTTGGGTACTTGCATATATTTCGATAATATATTTATTTATTGTTTTAGAGAGGTGCGGAAATCGGCCAGAGAGTCGGTTTATCACAGAAAGACATACAAAAATTAAACAAGATGTATTGTGACGCTGACTCCAATGACTCTAACAATTCTGATGACGGCACCATACCAAAGAAACCAGCTGTAACGAAGAAAACTTCCAAAAATAAACCATTCGATGGCCATGGAATTGGATACCATAAAGGTAAAACCGTGGTTATTAAAATAAAACCAACGGTAGAATTATATAGATTGCCCACTTTGCCAAAATTTCACATGTCTGATTATTTTAGTAAAGCCCCGCAAGCCCTGCCGTCGACGTTTACTGAAACAAACGGAAATAGAAAGGAAATGATATATGTATCGAGTACATCGGCGAATATAGAAGAATATTTTACACCTACAACAAGTAAATCGCCAATACAGACTGTCCTCGAGGATGATGGAAATTACAATAATAAAAGGCTAAATATTGCCCCACCATCTATTGCAGAAAACCTAAGAATTACTAATGAAGAGCCACCAATTACCAATCCCAGAGATCTGAATGAATTTTCAGGTGAATTAGAGACGCTCGAAAATGTTTCTGATATATTGCAACCTCGGGTTTATCCTGATTTTGTAGATTTTAACAAGGATTATGGCAAATACTACAGGTCGGGAATAAAACACGAAAAAGATCCTGAAATTATTAATGTAGATAAATTATTTAATTCAGCCAATTTACAAAAAAAAGCTACAACTGTTGATTCAAATGAGCGTTCTCATCTAGATAAAGGTCGTGAAGAATATCAGTTTTATCCAACAAAACAAATTGGGTTACATCAAAATAAACAAGCACAAATATTTGCTTCGTTATTGCCTCAGAAATATGTTTCGTCAATAGAAGACAAGAAAAGAAGTTATCCTTTAAGTAATAATTATTATGACCAAAAGGATTCAGATAAACCGGAGTATCGGTCTCCATTAAAAAATTTACTTCATCAATATGACAATAATTTTACCAAAGTTGGAGAGTATAATTTAGTAAACACTGATGTTCCTTTAAACGAGGAATGGTACACACAAAACCAGTTTAAGCAAAACCCTAATAGAAATTATCAAAAGGAGTCGTACACATTTGATCCAGACATAATAAAAGGAAATCTTAATAATGAAAGATCGCCAATTGTTCATTATATTATTCCTGAAAATCTATACAGTTCTAACAATAAGAAACCTTATTCATTGTTTGGAGCGTTAGTTCCATTAACGCATAATTGGTATAATAAAGACAATTCTGAGCAACAATATTCACACCCACTATATTTTGTACCGGGCGAACCTAGTTGATAATAGGCAAATAAATATTGTATATTTCTTTCGCAAATTACCATACGTTAGGTAGTTAGGTTTTATACGTGAATTGAATGTGGTACCAATTGCTTATGCCTCATGAGAACAATCTAGTGCCTCATAAATAAAATATTATTGAACGTTTCAAGATCCTATATTGTTCATTAATTTTAGACAAATAACTGTAATAAAATTGCTACATTTACAGTAATGTATTATTAGTTAAATAAGTTCTTGTATGTTATTTAATAAAATTGCAATTATAAATATTATATAAAATTTTAACATATACATAATGGTTTTATTTACTTTGTAATCAGTCAAAGCTAGGTAAAATATATTAAAATGATAATAAAACTACTATTATTGTATACATACTACTACTATATATACTACTTCAATACTTAATAATCTTAATACATATTTTATAACGACGGGAAGGACATGCGATAAATAAAATACACTTTTTAGGAATATTTGATTATTAATTTATATTGTTCTCATTCTTATTTTAAATATAATGATAGCTCTGCCAAACGTCAACCACCACACCTATCCTCTCCTCATCCCCCTCGTCTCATCTCATCGCTCCGCACCTCTCCACATAAGAGCATCTCACCACCGCTACGTTACAATTTGATTATGATTCCGTACAATACATTCTATTAAGTGTGATGGCATTATAATAATAAAATACATCGAATTTTACTTCCTTACTTGAACAAAAACGCTAAGAGGGTTAACATAAACATAAACACTTTCTACACTCATAGCACCCCAGTAGGATGTTCTCCTGTGTCGTGGGTGCCATGGACACACAAAGACGAATACACAAACACCCAGACCCACAACAGAAATCTAAACTTATCATTCAGATGTCTGTCTGTCCGGGGATCGACCCGGGACCCACTGCGTGTCAGACCGGTATGGTGACCGCTCCGCCACGCGGGTCGTTAACACTATAAGTATTATGTAATTTATGTGTATTATTAAATAAAAGTAATTTTAGAATGCTAGCTCTTTGTTAAATATAAGG
>MOOZ01000187.1:0-12837 GCA_002930495.1 Cecropterus lyciades
CTGTTATTTTGATATTACAAACAGACACTTCAATTTTATTTATATGTAAAGATTTTCATAACATTAACTAAAAAGACGGACTAAAATATTCATTTATAAATGTTGTAGCTTTAACAGTTTTCTAGATCAACTTTATTAGAAACTAATTACCTAGAAATAAGAGAAAAACTACAGCGACGAATGCCAAAAAGTTACGAGTGATACCAATAGTATAGCCTCTATAAACAAGCAATTTAAACGAAAGACGCAAAACCAACAGGATTAATGAATAATAATAGGCTTTTTATGTGCGGCGCACGCGCATACTACCGCATGTAATTTGCTGTGACCTTTGCCGCGATGCATACAAAATTCATTAATTCGGTGACATCAGGCATCCCGAGCTATTCACACTCAATTTATTTCCAAACTATTTGACCTTTGCCTGCGTTTAACTTGCATGTTAGCACGTATTGTTTTCGGTTTAGGTCGTAAACTTAAACCAGGTTTACACGACAATATAATCGCATGCGGATTGCGGATTTTGTTTCATTGTGAATACAAAAAAAAAACAATAATTCCCAATTCCTGTCCCCGTGTTCGTTCCTTCGTTCGTTTGCGATTGTTGTCCCAATTTAGTGTGCTTATAAAATTTTAAGACCTCCCTGGATTCGACCCGATGTCCATGGGACCTGGGAGGAAAACAAGATTTTTTAATGTAGATAGAGTAAAAAATCTTTAAAAAATCTGTTCACATTAGAAGAACAAGCATAGAAAGATTCCAACTTACTGGGAGATTCCATTTTCCTGTATTGTGTATAATACACATAAAAATTAAAATAATATACAAACATCAAGAGCTAGAACATAAATCTGAATTCATCATTTACATTTGGCCGGGGATCAAACGCGAACCCATTTAAAGCCATGCGGGTTGTCCTCACAAACTGTGTTCATACAACTTTCAGGCTACATGCAAGAAGTAGAGAAGAGGTAACATGCTGCAAATAAAACTTTCCGAAAGCTTCCAGCAAAGATTAGCTACTACTATGCAATCAAAATATTATGAAATATAATGAAAATTTGAAAGTTCTCGTTGGATCGTGTGCATACGCCTCATATCTAATAGTTTAATTATCATACCTATCGCTTGATTTGTTTGTTGACAAATCAATTGATTCCACTGACATTGAGGCCCGTAGTTTTTTGATTTGCAATATTAATTTCAAAACCCTCCCACATTAATCTTAAGGTTTGTGCAGATGTCTATGTATTTTTAACCGAGTTCCAAAAAGGAGGAGGTTCTCAATTCGTCTCATTTTTTTTAATGTTTGATACATCGAAAATTTTGGATAGGATGAACCGATTTTGACATTTATTTTTATTTGAAAGCTGGTGCTTCCCATTGGGTCCCATTTTAATTTGATTCAGATTCGACAAGGGCATCCATCAGAAAAACGTATAAGTCTTAAATTTACAATATATATGTTTGCGACAAATTGACGAATAACTTAAATTGACGAACAGCTTCTACCGATCCGATTCTCATGCAACTTAAACTTAAGATTAGGTATCTACGATGACCTAATTATATTGAAAAATATGACCTTCTACTCCTCGATCCTGATGTTGTAGGGGTACTGCTAGCCAAAACAAAAGAAGTTAGCTATTTGGTGCTTACTAATATATAATAAAATTACTGAGCAAAGACATACTATTAAATATTTGACCTTCAACTCCTCAACCCTGATGATGCAGAAGTACTTCGAACCTAGACCATAGAAGTAGGCCATTTGGTGCTTACGTACATGCAGTAAGATTAAACTATACAGTGATATAAGAAAATGTTGACCTTCAACTCCTCAAACCTGATGATGCAGGGTATCGGTACCCACCCACCGTACAGTGCGAGGAGAAAACACAATGGGGGTTTAGCCGGTAAGAGTCCGGCATAACCCAGCTGCTCCCCCGGGCGGCTGGGTATCATGAGGATTATCCACTTAAAAAAAAAAGGGTTGGGTCATGGCTTAAGACTTAATTTTACATTTATGCTGGAAGTTTATTTTACGTTCGTATTTATGTTTAAATTTATGCTGCGTGTTATATTTATGAAGCAAAATTACTGATATTATGTGAAGACAAATATGTAATATCACTAAAATCCATGAAAAATTTTTTTTTAACAAAAATTAGAATTCTTTACCACAAAAAAGTAAAAAATAATTTAAATATATGTTGGTTTCTTACATACACAGTACATAGTTCTGAAGTCGGCGCTCATATACTTGTATAATCTAACAAAATATGTTGAGCGCCGACCTCGGGACTATGTACTATGTATGAAAACAACATATACTAAAATTATTTTTTAAAATTTTTATTGTATAGAAGTCGGTTTCGAATTGTTAAAAATTTTTTTGTTACTCTTTGGATGAAAGCTGGCACACATAGGGTGAAACCCGCATAGTTGCCTCACTGCTATACTTGCCTCAGTTATGAAAACTAGGTGATAGGGATGTTAGTGAATTTAGTGCGCTACTTCAAAGTAACTTTGACTTTGCGTTACTATGACCTCAGTGCCATGTGAACCTTTAGATCATGTGCATGCGTTTTGTCCGTCTGAGGAAATATCTCATACCGCGGAACTTTAGCAGACATCGGAACGGACATCGGACATTGGCACGTACGTGTCTAATGAATATTTTTAATACTGATTATGATTTCAGTCGGCCTTTTTTTTCTTAGCATGCATTAACAGTTTTTATAAATTTAATTAATAGAAAGGGCGAGTATCCGTATCAAAACGCATAGTCGCCCTATTTCGTTTGAATGATAGTCGCCCTAGGGACAACTACCCTCAACTATAGTTTTTTTAATGAGAAAAGCTAGTTTCGTTTTTATTTTGAAGTTTTTTCAACTTTGTGGTGTTACTTTATATTTTTATTCCGGGAAAAAATATCTTGCAGGTATATGCAAAAAGTTTATTGATCTGATCTGAATTGAAGTGTTTTAAAGAAGATATATTTACTGTTCTGAGAGTTTAAACGAATACAATTGAATGTAGTTGTATTTTATACTTTAAAATATGATTACTATTTTATATTATACTACCGAAGTGGTTGAAGATGTGGGACTAACCTAGTAGGTTAGTCCCACATCTTCAACCACTTCGGTCACGTCTACCACAGTAATGAGTATACTATGTGTTTATATTGATCATAAACAATGTAAGTGACAAACTTCAGCAAAAACCGATCGGTAGTTTTTGCAAGAGTAACAAACACACATACATCCTTACAAACTTTCGCTTAGATAATTAAAGATACAATGTTGATAAATATATAATTTAGTACCTACTTCTTATCTCAAATCTCTATAAATAATAAAGATTGATTAGGTAAATCGACAAAAATATTGTTTCCTTCAAAAAATTATAGTATAGCGTCTCTATTCCTGCACGAGGCAAGTATCCCAAGATACATATTTAACGTTAGGCTACTATCCGCCACAGTAGGCACCTATCCCTTTTTAGAGAGGTCAAGTGAAAACGAATTTATTCAAAAACGACATTAATTATTTTTACGAAAATAGTCTAATATAAAAGATGTAAGACCTAAGTTTTTATATATGTGTCGCATTTTTATTCACAAGTACATATTTCTTCATAATAGAGCGTTTTCAAAAAGTGGAGCAACTATCCGGGTATTAACCTATAGTTTATGGCCTGGATTAACAAATTGGATACTTTGCTATACTACCAGCGGGTGGAAGCGCGCAATCTGAGCAATGTAGCAATATCTTTAAATAATTTAACAATGAAATATGCTAGGTCGTAGGACCAGTGTAGTTCCACCGGGGAAGTACCACCGCCACACCTATTTCTAGCATGAAGCAAATCTCGCGTGAGTTGGCAGGGTGTGGTTGCCGGCTCACTTATATATGAAGCAACCATCTTACAGTATCGATGCTTACAGATGTCGCTTACAGAGCTTACAGATGTCGATGGGCGGTTGTCACCACTTACCGTCAAGCGCGAGCAGGATGTCCCTGCTCGTTTGCTACTTCAGTCTGATAAAAAAAATAACTCGTACTCTAAAACTAATATAACTAAGTTAAAATTTACAATATACGTGTAAACTATGGAATGAACTTTCTCACGAGGTGTTCGCGGGGCGCTATGACATGGAACTTTTCAGGAAAGGTGCCAAAAGAGCTCTCCTTCAAAGCCGGCGATGCATTGGCGACTCCTCTGGTGTTGCAAATGTCCATAGGCGACGGTGACTACTTTCTATCAGGTAGCCTATCTGCCTCATCGTTAGTTTTATCTATGAAAAAAAAAACTTAAATTGTTATACAAGTTAGACTCGTGAATTATTTTTCTTTTTGTTATTTAATTATGTTACTGTTATTGTTATGTTACTGTGTATTTTATTCGCACCAATCTAGAAACCTTCGAAGACGTTCATATTTACAAAAATGACGTCAGCATTTATAAAATAAACATAATTAGCTTTAAAAGTAATTTACTCATTATTTACATTTAAAGTGTGTACATAAATAAGCCGAGAAGCCTTGCAGCACGATTTATTTTGAAGGGAATATCGCGTTATTAAGCACTGAGGTCGCTTTGAGCGGAATAAAAATAAAAGAAACGTGGAATGAATAACCACTTCTTGCAAGAACACAACAAAAAAAGTTTCTGTGCGGCTCGCGGACGCGGCTGCGGCCTGCGGCTCCGGCATGCGGCTGTGATTATGCTTTATTGAGACTAGTGGTATAACTCTTTTAAAAGGTTCTAGAAATAAAAGAGCATGCAGTCCACCTGTTGGTAAATGGTTGTCGCCGCTTAAGTATATTACCAAGGATTCTACCTAAGCAGATCGTTGCTGTGTTGCTACAACCGAGGACTAAGATGGTCGCTTCATGAGTACATCAGCAGTAATTCACACCCTTCCATGGAAACGCAAAAATCGCTTCACGTACTAGAAATAATGTGGCGATGGAACCATAGGTACAAGTGACTGCAAGGTCCTTTTTCTACTTGATTTTAATAAAAAAATCTATCAAGATGGCATTATTATTGAATTAATCACCACTAGCTTTTACCTGCGTTACCGCCCGCTTCGGTCACGTTTATCACGGTTATGATTGTCCCATGTGTTGATCCAGCTCATAAGCTATCTGTGTGCCAAATTTCAGCGATATCCGATTTGTAGTTTTTGCGTGAAAGAATAACAAAAACACATACATCACAAAGTTTCGCATTTATAACATTAGTGTGATTGCGGATATGTGTGCGAGTGCTATAGTTACTATCAGTGTAATTATAATGCAATTTACCTAATGACAATCATCGTTTACACAAACATGGCATGATTACAAGATGATTATGTTTATGCTATATGCATGACATTACAATTGTAAGTAACAAAGATCAATATGAGAATTTAAAGGTGATACACTATTTAATCAAGAGGGTTCAACGCATAATGAAAATTGTTTAACATTCAGATTTTTTGGAAAGTGCTCGCCAAAAATGGAAATAAAAAATATACAATATATTAAATAAACAAGATTGTAAATCGGCGCTATAGACGTTTCTCTGTTTAAGAGAAATACTTCAAACTTCTCAAAAGTTCCACAATTGAGCCGCATGCCGCAGCGTCTAAAGGCCGCAGCCGCACGACGCAACTTGACGACGCACGTGATGGTAATCAATCGCCCATAAATTAGTTTATAATAATGATTTCTGCTGCCACGGGCTCCTCTCGAGCATGGGAATTATTATGGGGAAAAACAGGATGTAATTATAGGGCTGGTGATGTTTGAAAATATTATCATAGCAATTTTGGACGTGTTTTTGTCGAATGATGCATAAGAATGTGGTTTTAAGGCGGAAGAACAATTTAGACTTATTATGGACTATGTGCTTCAAGCTACAATAACCAGTCTAAGGTGGCGATATTTATTTATAAAGGTGATGTAGCAAACAAGCGTAACTGTCCATTCGACTGTAAATAATAATAATATATATATTATAAAGTGAACAAGACGACCTAACTGACCCATTGCAGGATCCACTATATAGGATCCACTTAGATTTCAAATATCACTTGTAAACTACTAAATAATATAGGGACATACAGACAGATCACAATTGTAAGAATTTTGAGGAATTTCTTTTTTCATGTTACGGAAATATACTAATTGAAGTAGCGAACTGGCGTGCAGTTAAATGACTGTGTGGTTACCGCCGCGTGCGCCCGGACGTCGGCCATCGGCAAATAACTTCCAATAACACTAGGGTTTGAGACGTGGAAGTGTCCATACGGAAATAAATAGATTAACAGGGGGTGTGCGAATAATTCCAACTTACGAATTATCCGTTCCGAACCGAATATTAAGAATCGAAACTCGAACCGAATAATTCGAATTTTCGAATTATACGAAAGTTCCCGAATAATTCAATAAAGTTCGAATAATTAGAAAAAAATCGAATAATTCGAACAGTTTCGATTGGAAACTTTTGAATAATTTAATTTTATTTAGAATTAATTGCGAATTATTTTATTATTCGCAAATTTTTGAGTGTTTTCTCTCTGATAATTAATCTGTGGAATTTCACTGATTCAACAAGTATAAACGTTCACGCGCATGTGCGTACTAGTGAACGAGAATCCTACTGATAGACCATATTTAAACTGGATACAATAGAAAATCCAGTGATATTTCTATAATACGCAAATTGTACGAATTATTCGAATTTTTCTGAATTATTCGATAATTTTCGTATTATTCCAAATTTTCCGAATAATTCGACTTTTTTCTAATTATTAGTCGAACATCGAATTATTCGATTCGAATTTCGAATCGAATCTTAATATTCTATTCGATTCGTACGATATTTACACACCCGTAATTAACAGACTGGAACATGTTTTTTATAATATTAAAATAGCAAACGAGCATGCGGTCCACCTAATAGTAAGTGGCTCTTACCGGCTATGGACATCGTCTAACCTGAGGTTTGCCACACATGTGTTGTTACTCCTGAGGGCTAGTTGGAACGCCTCAGATAAGTAGATATGTCTACTTTACCACACTCTTCGGGTCAAAACACAGCAGCCCTTAACACTGTTGGCAGAAATCGCTGCGGCGGTGGTGCTTCCAGAGTTAATCCGCACAGGTTTCTACCACCTTCAGCTTTGAATAAATCAATACAATTATTATAAATAAAACATTATAACCACGATGTTGAATGTTCACCCCTACTCCCCATGAGACGTATTCGCGTCACGCGCGCTATGCTGCAGACATTAGCATGGCGACCATCCGCCGTCACCTTGCCGTGCAGCGCGATATAAATATTGTATGTTTGATATTACTGAACCAGACGGTGCACTTAAAACCCATTATCACTATGGAGAATTTACTGCTTTTTACCGTAGCCACATAACGAATATATACGATAGGTAATACGAGTATTACCTATCTACTTACTATTTTTGCATTAAGAAGACAGAAAAGATGAAGTTTATTCCCATTTGGTAGTAATCCAAGAAAAAATATTGTACCTAATTGACAATTGTATGTGCCGCCTACGCTCATATACTTAAAATGCATTAACGTCCTGGTCTTAATACTCTTTATTTTTATTTGTTAATAAACTATATATAATATATTTCTTTTTTATGTTCTTTTCATTTACACACACATAAGGTAAGTAACATCTGTTCACAGAAAGTGTGATGCGATTACAATGTTATGTAAACATTGTAATATAATGTATAAATGTAAAATAATGTATAAATGTAAAAAATATACCATCCCCGCTGTTTAGTGGGTGGTTCGGTACTTCGTGTATCAGTTTCGTTCTCAACGTAACCTCGTACCTCGATGTACGCACCGGAGGACTGAGGACTTCTTCTTGGGGAATCTCGATTCTCTGCCGCCTCTGCGGACTATGGCTTGTGCCGTCCTGGACAATAGGCTGGGCTGCGGGTTGGGCACGGAAGGAGCAATCCTTTGCGTTTCTTCGCGGCGGTTACGTCGGCGCAGTCGCGGGGTCTGCCCGGATCCGCGCCGACACTTCCACCGAGGTCGGAGCGGCATCCACTGCCGGATGCGGATGCGTCTCCGAAGCCGGTGTTACTTGCTCCGTTGGTTGGGAGGTCGACTCGGTGAGGGGTGGTCGCCGAGCCTCCCTCTTTCTTAAACTCTTCAGGTACCGGCGTCGGCGTTGCTTCTCGCGCCGATCGACCATTATTCGAGAGGAGCCATTAGAGAGGCACCGGCAGCGGTCGCGTACTCCTCTACGAACCGTACTTGGTGACCCCTAGCCTGTCGGGTGAGTGGGTGCGGCGCTCCGCTCTTGGCAAGCGCCGGGAATTGAGGGGTTTAACGGGACGTTCTTATACACTATTCATGTTATACACTTATATTATTACATTATACACACGCCTAAGGACCGCACACCACCTGTAGTTGGCCATGTGCGGGCCCTGGCAGTTAGCGGAACGAGAGGAGTAGGTGTTCCTCCGCAGAGGGTGACAGGACGTTCCGGGGCGGGAACAAGTCACGCACCATCACACGCCTACCTTCGTCCCTGCTGGTCGTGGGTCGGGGCGCGCCGGAGGATCGGCGCGTCTCTTCCTCCTAGTTCTACGGTCGCCGCGCGGCCATCCCCCACCGGGTTTATTGCGATGGTGGTGATGGTGGATGGTGAAAGCCCAGCGAGTGGCGCCAGCGACGAAGACAGTAATTTGTGACGCGCAGTCTCTAAAAGGTTGATTTTAAGTAAGGTGCAACTTATCCACAACTCAGTGTATCTTATTGCCAGGCCATCGATCTTTTTTATAATTTTATGTTTAAAGCTTATTTACCTTATTTACTATAAGGTAAATAAGTAGCTAATTAAAACATTCTAATTACTAAGCAGCATCACTAATCATCACAAAGTCGGTCAATGGCGCTGTCATTCCAGAGCGATCACGAGCTACAAATTTCTATCCATACACGTAGTTACTATGGATTTTCTAGCCGTGATGATGCGCATAGCATCGAAATCCCATCAGTCAAAACGACATCGTTGGCAACGGTAATTTGCCATCCATCAGCCTCCTAATTAGCGTTATCAACGGGCAGACAGGTTTCATTATGGGGACCCGTTTTGACGGACATAAATATGCTAATACACACAGTGCGGGACACACCGTTAACGTGGTTATAGCGATGAGTTATGATAGTTCTGAGGCCTATAATCATCCTACGTCAGAATCAATCATGAACGTCCGCCACTTAACTAAAGAAAAAAATGTAATTGAAGAATTTGTTTGAGTCATAGCACTTATAACTAACAATGTAGGTAACTAAACAAGAATGACGTCAGATGTACGCCTCTAGTGAAAACGGCCATGTCTGAGTTTTGTCATTGGCAAAAATCCGGCTTGTACTCGTCCCGTTATATTATGATTCAGCCAATGGCAATAATCTGGTTTTCACCCATTTTCCCTAGGGGCACAGAAATGTATTACTTATATTTTTGGGGTCAGTTAAAAGACGGGGTAAATCATTTAAATGTGTTTGAGTTTTTCTATTAAAATTACTTTCGTAATTTATTCCAACATAAGTTCATTCCAAGTTATATTATGAACTGAGCCTAGAATATTTTTTTATGATACTGAATAACAATTGGCGTCGGCCGTCACTGTCATTCATAAACATCCTTAAATTAACGCTCAACAGAAGAAGAGTCCTGCGTAAGCTTGTTCAACGATGCGTTGCCAGTTGCCACCCATGAGAATTAACTCAGAAGATCTCATCTTGGCGTTTCTTTTTTGTTTTTCCTTATCACCGCTTCAACTAGGGTTGCCAACCGTACTAAAATATATAGTATTGTACTATATTTCGGATCTATGTACTATATGCTATTGAAAAAATAACGCTTCAATACTAAATTTTCGACACCGAAACCAAATCCAAATCCAAAATTATAAACGCGTCTCTACTTTAATTTTAATAGAAGCATGACACTTTTGTAGCAATAAAAATACAAAATGTAAAAAGAACAAGAAAATATACACATGAGTAACAATTATTTTTTGTCTACATGTTATGTTTTCTCCATAAAATACTATACGTTTTATAAGTGTACTATATTGTTATAGCGTACTTTGAAAAAAACTACATTTTGTCGACGAAATGTTGACGGCCCTACACACCACACAGCAGCGCTTAACACTGCAGTTACAAAGTAGTATTAGATGTAGCGATAGTACTTTGCTGGCGAATCACTAAGAAATCTGCATCGACATTTAATAATTGTGGAATTTCAAACACATTATAAATATGTAATTAAATAAATACTAGCTTTTACCCGCGGCTTCGCTCACGTTTTCAAAGTTTTTGACAAACAATCATGTTTGCCATTTTTTTTTCAAATATTTTTTTGAATAAAAAGTATCCTATTTTTTCTAATACCTCTAAGTATATGTGTACAATGTTTCATGATAATCGATTGAGTAATTTTAGCGTGAAAGCCTAACAAACAAACTTACATTCACATTTATAATTTTTAAAAATATAGAAAACTATGTGAGGTAGCGTCTAGAAACAGCGATGAAGGACTGGTTCTGCACAGTTGATGCGTCGGTATGCGACCCCGCGGCGGTCAGGTAATTAATAAATAATCATCATATTATATTTCATTACGTTAATTACATAAGGACGAGGTTAATTGGTTATGTATGTAAATAGAACATGGGCAACAGAAGCATAAATATTTTTAAAATGAAGGCATCTCTTCCTATACTGATCCAGGAAGAGTATTTAGTCTTATGTATTTAATCAAACGAAATTTTTTAGGAACATTGAAATAACAAACGAGCGTGCAGTCCACCTGACGATAAGTGGTCACTGCCGCCCGTGGACATCTGTAAGCAACGTCATACAGATGAGGAGTTCTATCTGAAGTTCATCACAGATGCGATGTTTCTTGACTGAGAACAAAAATTGACATAATGTGAGCTTTGCTAGCTCATAACCGAAATGCAAGAACTGCTTCACGCTAGATGTAGGCACGGTGGAAATAAAATGGATGATTATAACATCGGAAGATACCATTTGGAAACATAACAATCTATACTAATATTATAAAGCTAAAGAGTTTGTTTGTTTGTTTGAACGCGCTAATCTCAGGAACTACTGGTCCAATTTAAAAAATTCTTTCAGTGTTAGATAGCCCATTTATCGAGGAAGGATATAGGCTATATATCATCACACTAAGACCAACAGGAGCGGAGCAGCAAGGAAGAATGTTTCAAAATAGGGTTTTTTTTCTAATGAGAGCTTCCGCTGCATGCATAATGTTAATGTATGTCACGTTACATTTCTTTTAAACGCGATAAAACGAAGGTATAAAATGTGAATTCTAATATGGCAACTTCCTACAACGATGTAGGCCTGTAGGTAACAGATACTCAGAAAAACCGCAGAGTTCACGGCCCTGCCACCGCGCCGCAAAAGAAAATAAATATGTTTGTATGAGTAAATATTTATGTCAATGACCTTTCCGGTTATCTAAGCTTTCTTTTTATTCATCTTTTAACAAAGATTAGAGGATTCATTCACACACATACACGGGATTCTTCAAAATGCCAAAAACATTCGGTCTGTCTTGTTACCTTGTCGCAGACTTAAATGTTCATAAAGCGAGGCAGTTGATAAAAGGGTACGGTTCTTTGTCTTTATTGCTAGTTAATTGACGAGAAAACGTCTTTAAAAACTTAATTTATCAAAGTAATTGTCTAATCAATGACACATTGCAGTGAGGCCTAACAACTGTGTATTGCAAGTTGCGACATCAGTTACGACCACCATAAATCAGCTACAGCTGATATTTGAAGGAATCTGGCTAGACAAAGCTTATGTTACTTATCGGCCTTTAAAAGTGTCTTGTTAGACCTTCTCTAATCAGCTTCACTCTCTGTCACTTATTTCCTCTCAGAATTATAATGTAGCAATCGCGCATAAAGTTTCTTTTTATAACATTGAAATAACAATAATCGCTTGTAATTTGTTTGTCTTGCAGTCCATCTGATGACATCTGTAAGCAACTTAATATAGAACAGGGGTTCTATCTGAAGTTAATTATAGATGCGATGTTACTTCTGAGGGCTAAGATGGTCGCTTCGTATGAATGTGAGCGAACACACCTTTCGACCGAAACGCAAGAACTGCTTCACGCTAGAAATAGGTGTGGCGGTAGTACCTCCCCGGTCAAACGATGCTCGTTCTACCATCTAGCAAAATTACACAATATGTAAATAGACAACACTACGACTCAAAACAAACGTAAAAACATAAATAATTCAATTTATTTTTCGCTGTTAATTGAGACAGGGGAAAATTTAGACAGTTGCTCGTAAATTTAAAGATTTTACAGTAAAGCTTTTAGCTTTTACTCAGTATAATATATGTATAGTGATGAGAAGTAATGCAGACAATTAATTTCGAATAAATAGATAAGTGTTCATTATATAGTTATATTTTGTATAACGATAATGTATTGTTAAGGAAAGTTACAGGCACTACGCAAAACAAACATTGAGTAGATGATTTCAGTTCTACGAATACACTGATACATGAGGATGTTTCATCAAATTTCTTGTGATTCATATGACGTATATTTTTGTCAATTTTAGCAAGTTAATACATGTTTACTTGAAAAATATATATCACGATGAGAACAAAAGAAATCCAATGCGAAATAAAGTTTTTGTGCAAATAACAAAATTGTGGCTACAAATGGTTTAATTCGCTAGACGATAGATTAATGTTATTAGTAATAGTTTCAAATAT
>MOOZ01000187.1:13022-32022 GCA_002930495.1 Cecropterus lyciades
TAGATTAATGTCATTAGTAAAAGTTTCAAATATTTAACTCAATTTACTGAAATTTTGAGTCTTGTCCCATTCGTTCTCACTGTGTGATTTGTATGACTTAGGCACTAGTTTTGATAAACTTTTTCTATGGTGGTTAAAAAGAGGGTGAATGCTAAATAGTCTGCTCGTACAAAGTCACGAACAATAGTAAGTTTTTGGACAGTTTCGATTTGGCAGAATATGTCTCTATTTTTTAATAAATTGGCTATGAGTTACTAATGATTATTCGTGCAACATACACCTAATATCAGGTGTATATTGGCGCTTAGGCGCAAAATCAAGACTGGATGAACGCGTGGATTAGCTAAGCCTCTAAGGATAGTTGTCCTCGTTTCTCGGTCAAAGACATTGGCTGGTCGCAATAGGCGGTTGTCCTAGACTGGTTCTGGAACCGGTCTGCCCATCAGTTTCCCCGGTTACTGCCACTTCTTATAAAATTAATATAAAATTCCACCTCATTATGGAAGTTTTGTTTTATGAATACTTAATTTTAGGCGTCTCGTCTGTGAATGGGTTGAAGAAGTAGGTTAACTACTAGCATTAAAATTTCATGCGTTGATGGAAGGACAACATAATAATGTGGAGATTGTACTCCTATATTTAGAAAAATATCAAAAGCTGCACGATATCTCGACAGCTACACCACGCCGCATCCATTCAATGGAACTTGCTCTACAAATACACGTTTAATTTAAAAAAATATCGCTGAAGTGGCGATATTTTACATTGCCAATCTACGAATTATCCGAAAAAATGCCGAGAATGTCTAATTAAACCGGAAATATAGAGAAATACTTTTATAGACTTAAATGTTTTTCCTGTGTGATGCATTAAAAATAAACATACGGTAATTTATGAATATATGTATTTTCACCCGGGGGAGCGAAAGGGGTATGTCGGACTCTTACCGACTTTGTAACCGTTGGTCCATCGACAACTAGGCACAAACCGGCGATGTTTACTTTTAATGTCGTTTCAATTCTGAACTATTGTTCAAACTGTACGTTATACTAACACTTTTGTGACTATTACCTGCAATGTAATTGTACTGAACTACGTATTATATTTTTTATTTCACCCTGATATTAACAGAAGTTCATAAGAATAACAAGATTATTTATTAAGATGGTTGCCTCCACGCCTGTTTCTGCAACAGTGTCAAGAATTACTGCATTCTGTTTTGAAAGGTGTGGTATAAGAGGTACACTTATATGATGTGTTCCAAATCTAATCCTTGAAATTAATAACGCCTCTCTGGCTGATATGACTGATTTCAGATACGACTCAAATCCTGTCAGGTGTTGATTACAGATGTCCATGGGCGGCAGTTACCACTTACCACCAAGTTGCACAGTCTGCAACTTTATTTATTTACATGCCAACAGAAGTACTCGTAAATTGTATCGTACAAAACTCTTATAAATACAAAGTAGAGATGTGTCGGATCTTTAAAATAATAGATCCGCGGATACGGATACGAATACGGATCATTGATGTCCAGATCCGCGGATACGTATACGAATCTTAACTTTCTTACAAATTTACTTATTAGATGCGGGTGTCCTTGAAGCAACAGTTGATTTACTGACATGTTTCGAATTGTGCCCTTTCGTACGAGTTTATTAGTTTTCCTCAAAACAATCATTGTTTACGTTTTCCCTGTAGTTGCAAAGTACACTATCATTTTATTTACTGGCATAGAAAAAATATTAGATTTTTGCAACATAAATGTGCTAAATATGTGATATTAATAAACAATATGACACTTAATACTCATTGCAACCTAATCGCCTGTGTACATTTAGAAATTTGTATATACATAATTAATTTATAAATAATCCATTTGAGATCCGCCTAAAAAGTAACGCATCGCACGGATACGGATCTTTTTCATGCCTCGGATATCCGCGGATATGGATACAGCACGATCGCTGGCACATCACTAATACAAAGCTAGTGAGTGCAAATTATAGGCATGAACAACGTTTGTGTAACTTCATTACCAAGTTAATAACGTGTACAGAAAAACTCAAAATTGTTTGCGACCATTTTCTACGCATAACAATAATAACATTGTGTTTACTTGTCGCATAATGATTTCGGTTTCTGCTATTTAACTACAATTATTTACTTGTGTGTTTTTCACCCAAAACGCTTATCGGATTGTATCATATGACACATCATTAGAATTGTCTCAGTTTGTAAAGTGGCATAGGCTATATAATTTAAAAAAACGACGCCTTAATATAAATAAATAAATATATAATTATAGAAAGCAGTCTGGTTCTTTGTTTGAAATTATTTAACAATGTTAATGTAATTTGTTTTTAAAGAATTACTTATCCAAATACAATGCGCCATGTCAGTACTGTAATTTGTAAAGGATCGCTCGTAAATCCATCAACACGTGAACAGCTTGGGTATTATACATTTCGGAGACGGTTCCTGTGTCGCGCCAAGTGGGTCGCCGACAAAATTGCGACCGTTTCACGCATATTACCTGCAAAATGGCGAATTGCCAGCAACTGTATGCTACGTAAACATGAATAATTATCTTTTAGCAGAGATATTCCTTCAGTTTGCCCTACCACAATATTGTCCATCCATCTCTTCCACTGCTGAATATAGACCTCCCCTAATCGGGGTTTTTGCTAATTATAATATTGTCCATTTCAAGTTAATTGCCTACTATCGTCCCTGAACATTTCTTATCCATTTCTAATAAAGAGTTGCCTCTTTTTGACTAAATTGGAAAGTCTGTTATAATTAAATAAAAACATTAAATTAAACGCTTTTTACACTCATAGCCCCACAGTAGGATTTTCTCCTGTGTCGTGGGTGCCATGGACACACAAAGACGAATACACAAACACCCAGACCCAGAACAGAAATCTAATCTCATCATTCAGATGTCTGTCAAACCGGGGATCGAACCCGGGACCCACTGCGTGTCAGACCGGTATGGTGACCACTCCGCCACGCGGGTCGTAGTTTTACCTTATCTCAACCTTCATTAAGTTCTTTAATTCTACCACATTCAATATTCCTATGATAATTTAAGAAGGTAGTGGTACCTTTCGATCGGGAAGGTATTGCCATCAATTCTATTTCTACAGTAAAGTTGTCAATCGATCGCAATGATCACTTACCATCAAATGGCCTGTATGCTCGTTTGCTACTTCAACTTTATATAATAATCGGTCAAGTGCGAGTCGGACTCGCGCACGAAGGGTTCCGTACCATTATCTATAAAAATATGTGATGTAACGAAAAAATTAAGGTTTTCGAAATGTTTCCTTTATATGTGCTCTAAAACATTGATTCATGCCAAATTTCCAGATTCTAGGTCGACTGGAAGTATTCTTTAGGATTTGATTCCCTTGTGAGTAATTGCGAGTTTGAAAATATGCGGCTTAAATTGCTATTTCTTTTGATTGCGTTGACATTGAGGTTTGATTTTGTTACAGCTTATAAGTATTATAGACCTGAGTATTTGATATGAATTTTAATTTAATATCTCTACGCGCGACGTACGGACAACAAGGTCCGTTTTTTCCTTTCGAGGTACGGAGCCCTAAAAATGGATTAATTTTCTTCAGACATTTTCAGCGATTTTCTTTTAAGTTGCCTATATTTTTTCCGCCACTTTATCTGATTTAACCATATGTAATGTTGCATAAAGTAACCACAAAACTATTTAGCAACAGTCGCTGAACAAAATTATATACCAAACATAATTATCTAGTGCAGAGTGAAATTATTCTGATAATACTCGGTTTTGAAGCAAAGCACAAGTTGTAGGTGTGATAACGAGTATACATTTTACTACGATTTTGTATCGAAAGGCGTTTCGCTAAAAAATTCAAAACCCGAAGAAGCGGCGCAAGAAACTCCATATTTGTGCATAATTTCTATGTTTTATAAAGGAAAAATATGGTTACATTGTGGTACTCATTATATTTTTATAGCGGATCTAAAGTTGCATCACACCATGCATATTTATCATTCTTGTAGTCGTTTACATAGTAATAAAGCTTTATTACAAAGTCCTCGTTAGCATGTATATGTCTTATGTATTAGAGAGGGCAGTCGTTATCAATGCATCAATTACTACTGGATACGAGTTTCTTCTTAGGTTGGAGACTGGTATTCAGCAGTACATTGAAAAGATTAGGCTATAGTCCATATTCTGACTAAGTGCAAATTACCCTTATCTTCACAAATCTGGGGTTTTTCTTTAAACTATCCAGCTAGGTAGATATTATCGCTAGATTTATTACCGTGGTTGAAAAAAGACGAACCCGCTGAGTTTCTTGCCGGATCTTCTCAGTTCAAGTCGTATCTCGATCCGGTGGTAGTGTAAGGAAAATAATGTAACGGACAATTTGTAAGTGCCCCCGCAGGCCTATGCCAAATAAATGTTTCATTTCATTTGATTTCATTTCAGTCCTCACTGGCTTGAAATTAGCTCATGGCTAAACGGTTAAGTGATAGTTTGCTTCCCTTGAGTACTAAATTTGAATGCCTCGTAAAAATGAATCCCTTACCATATTCTGAAAACCAGAACACACTGGCGTAACATACCACTGCTGTTATTAAGCAAACATTCGACGAGCGTAGGTATCTCCAGAGAAAAACCTCAAAGGATTCCAACACTTTCAAATTGCTATTGTGAAAAAGTTTTATCGACATTTTCTAGCATAGATATCTCCTAAATAACGCATCATACTGTTCAGTCTATACATAAAATGTCATCTCAGAGCGCTGATACTAAAGTTAGGTATGTAGAGAGCGCTACGCTCATTATTCCCAGGCTGATGACTGCCATGAGCATGCCGGTCAGGTGGCATTATGTCACGGAGCTCCGTGCGGCGGCATAATGTCCGTAATGCGTTCCCGGGATTACTGCCGAGCCAAACGCTTCTTGGTAACCTTCGTGGGTTGAACAATGGGAGTAATTTACTATTAAACTTATTGTTATTGTTACAGTGATATGTTATATGCGTTAAGATGTAGTAATATATGAAAACATTTGTTTGTGTACTTTGATTGGGTTTCTTTATGTTCATTTCAATATTTTTCTAATATGAGGTATTTAAATAATAAAAATATGTCTTCATTCGCTTTATTTGTAAGGACTTTGACAATTGCTGTACCGCATCTGATGAGAGAGAACTTTGTAAAGAGTGAGTGGAGTAATTTTAAATAAAATATTTATATTCTGACGCAAAAAGTAAGAAAATTGAATCTCCAATTTAGAAAATGTGTGACCTGACATTAAGGAAAAGTATTATCGATCTATAGGACGAAGGTAAATATTGTATTAATATATAATAATATACAAGTGGTACTATCATAAACTTGAAAAAAAATTCTTGTACTTAAAATGAACTTCGCATTAATTAAATAAACAAATGACACATGCGACCCAGATGCAAATGTCGTCCCCAGAGGGCACGCAGGAGAATGCAGTCGGAGGGCAAATTCGTCGCCTTGAACGCTGTCATTTGACAACATATTCTTGTGCAAATGCTATACCTACTTGTTCAGCTATCTGACATCTTAACGCTCGGCCACGAAACATTCGACTGACGCTATAAGCGTTAACGTTAAGCGTCAATAGCAATTGTGTGAGACCGTTCTTATAAGGGCACAAACTTTCGTCTAAAAATTTTAGCGAAAATTGCTGAGATTCGTTAGATGCTAACGATTAAAGCGTCAAAAGAATGTTTCATGGCCCTTGGGTTAAAGCGTATTTTAAGACTTGCTGATCGAGCGATCGATTAAATATGTGAAACATTTCGGGGGACAGAAGGTCAAATCTCAACAAATTTCAAGTAGGGGTAATGTCGCAAAATATTTTCTGCAAAAAATCGTATAATATTGCAAAACAAGTGGATTTAATCGAGTAAAACATATTCCTAATTTTGAACAATCTTATGTGCGTTTAGTGGGGATCAATAGTGGGTTAGGTTGGGTGGGGGTTAATTGTAATTAACGGAAACCCTCTTAAGCTAAGATATCTTTCTTAGTCGTCAGTCATCAGGAGTTAAAACTTCCAATGTGTGCTCGATTGGAAGATTCTGGATCCACCAAAGATGCGCTGCTACCCTTGAGAACTAATTTCGTCTATTACATCTCTCCCTCACCTCGCCAACACTTTTACTAAGTTTAAAATTCCCAACGCCACTAATGATGCAATCGCGGACGTCTGTTTGTCTGTCTGTTGTTTACGACTCATTTCTTTACAAGTTAAATGTTGGGGCATTGAAACTGAATCGCGACCCGTTGTAATGCAGCGTTCGTAATGCAGGCTATTATCCTCGCCGTTAGAGATGGTCCCGCTATTTACCGTTAATGTCCCTCATTTGTGTTTCGAAACTTGGATCTGCCTCAACAACGGAGCTGTCACTTAAACAGGACAGATTATACTTTATAATCGAACATTGTTCCTGAATCTGAATTCTCAACATAAATAAATTGATTTAATTGTATGCCTTTTCGGAATACTTAGTGCTTTGTTCGTTCCCTTGATCATCTGGTCTTGGATGGTGATTTTAATGATACTTTCACATAATTTATTGCTATAATTTATCTTAGTTAACAAAAATTATAACATTTAATCGTAGTTACTACTAACCGGGACCAACAAAGATAATACTTGCTAACAGTTATTTTATATTTGCGATCTATTTTTTATGTTAAAGAATAAGCAATCGAGAATACAGTCCATCCGATGGTAAGTGCCCACTGATGCCCACAGATCCTTTCCCTAAGGATTAAGTTGGTATGCCTAAACAAGTTGAGGAAAGACTTGTTTAGGTATTGAAGAATGTGGTATGATAGAGGTATCATATCACATTCTTCAAACTAGAAAACATCGATGCTCTAAACTGCTATTACCTACTAAATTCATACACTGATTATACTCAAAACATTTGCATTACAAATATATAGCTTTCTTAAATAATCGTGAAAGCTTTTGTTCAGAAGGTATTTTTTTGCGTAAAAGATTAAAACCCACATGTGAAGAAGCTTCGCACAGTACATTATAATAGGTAAAACCGAGAAAAACTAGGCAAGTCGAAGTGACATCGACAGTGATAGCTCACGTGGTTTTTGCGCGGATCCCCGTATTGTTGCCGTGGGAAGTGGCGTTTGCTTTCGCGTACTGTTACCTCATCTGGGTTAGCGTTGCTAAGGTTATCGCGGGCCACGTGGACTGCCGAACTGACGTCTGACTATTATGGGCATAAGGTGGTAAAAGTCTTTGTTGTTCAAATGGAAGTTCGTTTAAAGGTTTTTTTGCTTGCAGCGACAACATTTAGCTATCTGTTCCTGTTCCTGACACGTTTTTGTAACTAGCTGAACTAAAAAGATCTTTTTTTTTATAAGTTGAGAAAAATAGGGCAATAAGAAAAAAAATATATCATAAAAAGATTTGTTGAGATTGAATCAAAATTGGCGGACTTTCATACAAACATTCATCATCCATCAACTTACCAGTTTATGTTGATTATATAAAAATGGTGAAATAAATAGAGCTGACAGTACCATAATTATGGCTATATCTACGCGTGGTTTTGCCTTGTTGTAGTGTAGCGTTGCTCGTTTGAGTACTATTAGGCAGATTTCCTTTTAGTGGCGTCACAATTCAGTCATCAAGCAAGCAGGCTTGTAGCAATAATGACAGTAATAGAGTAGTCCACATTCATATCCCCAACCCTTACTCATATTTAGTTGTAATTAATAAAAATTACGTTACGAGAAATGTTTGAGGAAAATATCGCAAGGAAACCTACATTCTTAAGAATTACAAAAACATAAGTATGAAAATCTGCAAATGCGTACTTGGCCGCTTACGATTCAAAAATGCTTTTACTGAGAGGAGACCCGTGCCAAGCAGAGTGACAACAATGGCACAATGATAATGACAAAATACATCATTCATTAGTGATCCGCCAACACGCCACAGATGACATAATGTCGCACTTGATTCCATTACCCAGAACGCTCTCACACTGTCATTGTCGTAATGCGATAACAATTTTGCCATTACTGATAATGAACCATTACCTCCGCTGCGTCACGGCCGTGCTTTGCTCATGTCGAATCACGTTACAAAACAAAGGGTTTATTTAATAATGACTAAGAAATGGATTTTAATAACTAAATTTAAAAAAAATTCTAACGAAGTATATGTAAATATACTATGGCATTCTAGCAACACAACGCAGTAAAAGGCACAGTTAGAACGAAAGGGACCGAACTCAAATTTCGACAATTCGGGTTGAATACTTGGAAGTACTTCTTTTAACGTACTCTGTCGTCTAGCGAATCAAATAATGACGATTTCGTGCTAGAAAAGGACCAGCTAAAATTTTACGTCCCTGAAATGGACGCGCGTTTTACAAAACTCCTCAATACACAATTTTGTAATGTCTACAAAATGCAAATTTTGAATTAAGTTCCTTTTATTATCACCGTGTGGTAAGTTTATTCCTTCTCAATCAAACCATCAACTAAGTGCCAATTTGTCGACTTTAAATACTGATTAAGACTACACTCTCTGCATGGGTACAACATTCATGCTATCGTTTAATATATACAGTCTTCGTTTTTTAAAGGTCCCGGTTTTTTAAAGGTTTCATGTCATGCATGCCACACGATGGGTCGCAAGATTGCAGCAAGTTAAGCCACGTGTACCTACGTGCAAGCGAAAATTCACAACCCATCAATTCCTTCACGTTTGTAGACATTTTTAAACGCGGTTTATACCGCGTGGCACTGCTGGTAAAGACATAATTCTTGAAAATGGATCTTTTTCGAGCAATTCTGAGCAGTGATAGCCCAATTAATGAAACTCGACTCAACCGAGGATCCGAGGTTCGAATACCTGGCACGAACTATTATAAAATGATGTGCTTATTACCAATTTATTATGACTGCCTTATGGTGAATGAAAACATCGTGAGGAAACTACAAACCTGAGAATTAAAAAAAAATTCAAAGATGTATGAAGTCTGCCAATTCGCGCTTGGCCAATGTGGAGGACTAAGCCGTTCTCCCTTTAAAAGCAGACTCGTGCCTAGCCGTGGGACATTAATGCTTTAACGAGCGGGAAACTAACCTACTTACTATCATAGCCCTAATTCCGTTTTTTTTTTATAGTATGGAAGTAGCAAATGACGCGCACACAGTGCACCTGATGCTAAGTGGCAACTACCACCCATGGACATCTGTAATCACCCCTAGGTAAGATCAAAGTCTCACCTAAGGTTAGCCACAGATGCGTTGCAACCCCTAAGGACTAAGATGAAATGCCTCGGAAAAGTATGCCTTCCTTACCATCCTATATACGTATATCCTTCAGACCAGAACACAGCAGCGCGTAACACTGCTGTTATGAGACAAAAATTGGTGTGGCGGTGGTGCTTCCGGAGTCGAACCACAATGAGTTCTACCTATGTATTAATATGTTCTATGTATTAATATATCAAGCAACCGAACCACCATACACAAAACATAATATTTGCAATGCGAGCCTTAGGTTTGCAAGCATTGCAAACCTCACGCATATCTAGATTCATTTACTAGTGACTTGACTCTAGCTCGTTAACCCAATTATCAATCGCAACGTATATTTAAACAGCATAACATTCAAAGTCGATTACATCCAATTACAGCTCAGTTGTCCTCGTACAAACGAGTTGTCTCAATCACTGGACACGAATTGCATTTGTCAATTGCTGATGTCACTTGATCATATTGCATCTCTTTGGAGAAAGACTGTTTTAAAATATAAGTGTATGATTTTAGGTTTGAGCCGAATGGTTGAAACTTGGTCTCTCAATCGAGTATCCGAGGTTGGGATCCCAGGACCACTGACGCGGGTTAAAAATCAATTATCACTGCTTTACGGAGAAGGAAAACATCGTGAGGAAACATACACGCCTGACAGTTCTTTAAGAAAAGTTCTCAAATGTGTGCGAAGTCTATCAATTCACACTTGACCAGCGCGGTGGACTTTGGCCTGAAACTCTCTGATTCTAAGAGGAGACCCGCGCTCAACAGTGGGACAATAATGGGTTGATGAAGATGACGATTTTAGGTCGCTGGTATTTGCAAAATTACAGCTACTCTAAACTTTAAACCCTTGCGTAATACCGATTATAGCTACAGGTTAAAATATACCGTCGTCCTTTTTTGAAGGTCCCGTGACCGCCATAAATATATAATATTCCATATTTTCATGTATTCATCCATCCATAAAGTGTTTCACAAAAATGTCCCCCCTCACATTTGTCAGACCCCCCTTTCTAGTGTAATCTCACTTTTGCAAATTTACATATAGAAATCATTAAATTAAAACAGCAATTCTCAAATTATACATGAGATTTGAATCCTTAAATATATTTAAATTTAGAACCCCTAACCACCCCCTTGTCACACCATGTCGCACTTCATTGACCCCCTCCTCCCCTCCTTATCGTGTGACGTAATTCAAGAATGACCTCGTATTGACGAAATCCGAATTGTGAAGTGTCTGTAAAGGTATAAGTGTAAACTCAGAACTTCAATTTTTGAATTTTACCATTTTATTTCCTTAGAAGTGTGGCCAGACAGAGATACTGTAAAATTGTCTTAAGTCGCGTAAAAACCGCATCCCTATCGGTTTAATAGTCACGATAAAGTCATTACACAGGCAAAACTTTAAAACCTGTTTCTATATTTTGGTGTCGAGCAAATAAGCGTAATTTATGAACCTAAAAATGTAATTTAAAAATTACAGACCATAAATTTTATTTTAATTTTAATAGATAACGTACAAGGCCATGTTATCAAACGCCAGTATGTAATTTGGCGAACAACGACGGCAATTTTGTCGTGCTAATGTTAACTAACCGTATGATCAACTTAATGGCTAGCCATGTAAGGTTATATTAAAACTATCAATACTAGCTCCAAACAAAATTGGTATAATAATTGGACGTTGCATTCTGAGGAAGTTATAAATATAAGTAGGTACGTGGTGATTTAATATTTAATAAATATTGCTATTGACTTAGACTACCTATGACAGGGCTGCCACCTTTGCTATTTTCGTTTTTTATTTTATGGAAGTGGTATGAACGAACCTGCAGTGCACCCGATGTTATGTACCCACTACCGCCCTTTGAGACATGATATTATTTTTGGTAATAACGCCCAGAGCTGTTATTAGGCAGACATGGGTGTGGGGTCGGTGCTCCCGGAGTCAAACCACAACGGGTTCTACCACATTCTGAATATATTTTAGGTGATATTACATTAGTGAGTACAGTACTAAGTATTCGTCAATTGCGTTATATATTATAGAAAATAACTTTACTCTAAATTTTAGTACGAAATGTGCGCAATAATTTCATTGATAATTCAGTGATACGAAAAAATAAAAACAAATTACACTTAGTCGCCTAAAAAAGGTACTAAAATAAATGTAGGGGGGTACTATTACATATTTTTTTCCTAAAGTATTTTACAATACTTTTGCAAACAATATTTATAACTTCAAAAAAAGTGGCAACCCTACCTAGCTTAACCTATACATATACTTAAAAAATAACCATTAAACTTAACATATTCAAATATATTTTGCTTTTTAATCATATATAATTGTAATAGCGAGCGAGTATGTGGTCCACCTGATGGTAAGTGGTGAGTTCCGTGCAGGGACAAGTGTAAGCAACTTCGTTTAAAAACCGACAAAGGTATTTCAAATAAGTATATTATCCATTTTTGGTCGGATGATCACAATCAGTAAGTTTAATAAAACCAACTAATATAGTTTTGAGCAGATCACATTTAGTTGCAAGTCCAGTAAGTTTTGTTGTGAACCAAGTCAAAACGAACTAAACTTAGTTGTAGTTCGTTTTGACTAAATTTATTTTCATACTAATTACATTTAGCCATTAAGTTTAGTTAGAGAGTGGGTAGTTATGTTTAACACAACCAACTTTAGTCTTTAATCCATAGCGAACCAATGGCACGCGACACAGTATTTTGGCCATGTTTTCATCTACCTACCCACCGTAAAGTAATTTTTTAAACAGACTTCAAAGTGATCCAGGTGGGCCCTCACGGGTCCACGGAAGACATGAAGGGGGTCAAGTGGCTTAGGGGACACAGAATAATAAGATTTGACGCCCTTTTTTGTGATCGTTAAATTGTAGAGATACTGGCGTCAAAAACTGTTAAAATTTTGCGCCCCTCTTTTGGTCGTCAATATTTTTAGTTAGTATTGTGAGTATGGTAAAAATGTAATCACGAAGTCAAAATTATTTGACGGCATATTTATGGACTCATTAAATATTTCTCTTAAAAATGGCACGTTAATACATAAAGGTGGCCATCCCTGCCCTACATCCAGAAGACGCCGTTTGAGATGATCAACGAATATTTATTTTATTTTTCATTAATTCCGCTAAATAAATATAACTTCTTACGTGTGTACGTACACAAACGCTTTTTTCATTTACTTAATTAAGTCAAAGAAATATTATTTATTACGTGAGTACACACGCGTTTTTTTCATTTATTTACAAATAAATTCACATACCTACGAGTACTTAGAGATATCTAAAGTCAATAGTTTACAGTTATCGCAAAATTCCGTGCGAATGCCGAAGCGAGGAGCCCCCGTTAGATTCGAGCCTCCTTACACAACAGTGTTTGGCATTCCACAGAGATGCCTCCGACGGCCTTCGCGCAATAAGCGATAAATTTAACCTATCGTGTCGAATGTTGTTTGTTGTTTAGAGATATTGCAAAAACTCCAGTTGACAAAGGTTTGTTTATCTAGGACTTCTTTAGAACATGAGAAACCTAGTAAGAAATGTGAAATTGCAGTGCTTAATTTTATAAGATTATTTTGACGTAGAAAAGAAGGTAAAAGTCCTTGTGTTTCTACTCCGAAGGAACCTCCGCCATTCCCTTTGCGGATTCTTCCTAATGCAGTTGCGCTTCTATGTTCTGGTTGAAGTGTTAGGAGACATACTTATGAGAAACGTTCAGGGGACTCAAGCTTATTTGTAACTTCTAGATTATAAAAGTAAAAAATATAATATTTAAATATTGGAAATGCGTTGCGTACTAGCTAACAATAACTCTTGTCTTCAAAGTAAACTTTGATACCGATTTCATTTCCGATAAAGCCGCCTCCGTAATAACTTTAGTTGGTTGATACTGTACACGTATACTACCAGTAATTATAGGTAGATAAAAGAAGATTACTTAATTTGTATGCTCAATCAATGGATATCCAATGAAGGTTGTACAGTTACCTTCACTGAGGTATTGGATCTCTCGTCACGTGCGGAGTGCCCTCGCTTCCTCTGCGGAACAGGAGCAGGATAAATATAAGGATATTGAGACAATAACTTAATAACTTAAAAATAAAATGATGTTTATATTTTCAAAATATAATAGTGAGCACACCGTGCATGCTGTTGCAACGTCAGGTATTTTACTATAAAGTGATTACCATAATTTTACACTATTCATGTAACAGGTAAAACTTCATTAAATGAAATAAACAGATTTTTGAATATACTAAACTTGCACATCTAAAACCTGCAATAACCTGAGTTATTTTAAGAAATGTTGTAGGTACTTAAGCATCGTGTTAATTATTATTATTCACTCCTATTCTACGCTCTCGTCTCTTGTAAAAATCCAAGTAATTTTTTTTTCATCGACTTCCCCATATAAAACGGCGCATAAGACGAACGGATTCAGCTGAAACGTTTTAAATTGAAATTTAATTGAAATTTAACTGAAATTTAAGATGGTTTAAAAAACATTTTACCAAAATATACAATGTATTATTAAAAGAAACAAAATAGCTTCTTACAAAGTTTATTATGGTTAGTATCTCGTTAACCCATTTAAAACCATTATTTTTCGCAAACATCTTTTTATTGATTACGCAAAATTTTATACTCATAATATCTTCCAAACTATTCGCCCAAATGGCATGCTATAAAAAGCAAATTTTATGTTTATTAGATACTTGTATTTATGGAATTATTTATTTTTATAGGTTAATATATGATATTAGTACCTATATGAACCATCAAAAGAACAAATATGTACATATTTTTAATTTAAAAATAAAAAGTAAGTGACATGTAGGTAATGATAAGGCGGACTTATAATTTTTTATGATAAATAATACTACCATGCACAGTTTCTACCATACATATTGCTGTTTCGATTGAATAATAACACAAAACGGAAATTTTACTTGAGAGTCAGGTAAAAATTAAATAATGCTTTTTGGTTTTATCTTTTTAATTAATGACAAATTCATAAAAACTTCAGTCATTAACTATTAAAAAACTAATATGGGTTTTAGATACATCATAATAAGTTTAACTATAAAATAATATTTAACTTATAACATTTCCGTAGCGTTCGCCAAAATATCTTTTCTATGAAAAATCATTTTTCGACTGAATCAGTAGGTATTTATTAGTTTATTACAAAATATAATCAAATTACAATGCATATAAAATTTAAGTAATAAACTTCATCCAGGAGCGACTACATAAGATTCCGTTAATAATCCTATAACATTAAAGAAGATTAAATAAGGAAAATACTTCATATGTATATTGCCGCATTCAAACTAACATGCAACTAAAAAACAAACTCTTCAGATTTATGACATTAGTAGGTAGGTATATATAACAACGTAATAAGACATTCGCGATTCTACTTAGCTACTTGCAATACGTGTGATTTGCGAATTGCATGTACCTAATTTGCATATAGCTTCTACACAAATTGATAGAATTTTATGCGTATTTTATTTAAGAGTATAAATGTGGCATGGGGCGGGAGGAGTGGAAACCAAATGTCCCCGGAATTTTAATAAACAATGTCGCAAGCCAGACCGGGACTATTATTGTCGTACTCAAAAGTGGCAGATAAGGGTGCTTGACCCAAAAAAGTTTCCAAATAAAAAAAGGTTTAAAATATTACCGTCCTCTAAATACTGACGGATAGACATATGTAGTGATATCAATTTAAATAATGAAATTATGTTAAACCAAATAAGCTAATTGACATAAACATTTCTCGACGTCTTGAAGAAACATTAGGATCCAACAATAAAGGCAAGCCTGCGGAACTGAGCAGAGCCGAAACATAAATAAACGTGACATTACCGGAACAGAAGTTGGGCGATGACTGTGAACAACATCGCAACTTGACATTCAATTGATTTGTAAACATTGCATCATTGAATCTTTTCAAGGACGTAGATTTCTGAATGTAAACTGTCTCTTTTATATTTCCTTAAAGTCATCACCAATATTATTTTCTACGTAACATTTTTATCTCGGATGTTATTTAGTCATTGAACTTCATGGTAACATACATTCAAGACATTTAAAAGATCTCCGTGACTGTGACTTTAATAATAACAGAAATTTCTCTTATATTTAGTACTAGCTGAAATAGGTACCTATCCTTGCTCGCTACGGGACATAAAAATAGTCGCCATCTTTAAATAGTGCAAAATATCGAAATCAAATGTAGCCTATAAGTTAACCAGGTAAGTAAGATGCATCCATGCAAATTTTTATCTAAATCGACCAATGGTTCTTGCGTGATTGAGTAACAAACAAACACATACACACCATCTATATATTAGTATAAATATAGATTATTGCTTCTTTGTCTGTGTTTGAAAATTTATCAAACCAAAACTACTGTATCTAATTTAGTACTAATATACCCCTCTATAGTCCGTATCTTGATTAAACATTTAGTCACTGTTTCATTAAAATTCATCTACTCCATCAAAAGCTACATTTGGCATTTTTAACGCGAGTGAAACAGCTTGTTACATAAGAAAGCCTACTTATTTTAATTGAAGCGATAAAAGTAATAGTAATAACTGGGTTGCATGAACGTCAAAATAAGCGCTGATGTCTTCCAGAAACACTGCTGCTGTAAGCCCCTAGTAAATCAAAAATATCTAAAGCCGCTACTCGATGATGCTACAATGATCGAAACACAGATTTCTGCAATCTTCTATCTTGCTTAGGCTAGGAACTTATGCTGGCTATTGGATACTTATGCTAGGAAGAGATTTCATACTTAAAATTATTAAAAAAAATATTCACAACTAAAATTATTATTTTAAATTTAATATTATAGTGGGTATGTAATATAAGTACTTATCTTTGTTTATAGTATGGAAGTAGCAAACGAGCATGCAACCCACCTGATGGTAAATGGCTACTGCCGCCCATGGACATCTGTAATCAACCCTAGGTAAGATCAGAGTCTCACCTAAGGTTAGCCACAGATGCGTTGCTACCCCTGAGGACTAAGATGGAATGCGGAAACGTATCTGGCCAAATAATGAAACGGTGGAGAATTGAACCAATACCATGCTAAACTGTATGCCATAATGAATATGTCAGCACTTGTAATCCCGAAAACAATATTTTTGCTGTTCATATATATGCATGAACCTGTACTTATTACGCGACAACTTTGCATAAACTTGGTTCAAAATGAACAACAAGTACGAACCCCACGATCAACATAGGAACAGGTGCATATTTTCGTAACGTCTCGTGTCTCGGAAGTCACGCCGCGAACGCTTCTCTAATTGCTGACGAATGATCGTGCGCATCACTTTATATAGGTGGTCGTTTTATTTCATCATCTATGTACACGAACTGCGAATGCTTTTTAGGTAATTAAAACAGGAATGATGAGGTCGCTGGAACACACGATCCGACTTACCTAATTAAAATTCTTTGTCGTCGTAAATATATTGCGTAAGTATTTTTCTTTTAACATCAGTGTTTACGTTATTCTAGAGGTTTACAAGGTATCAATAAATAATTTTAATGCCTGTTTCGGGCGAACTTTACGAACAATATTTTTAAGAATATGCAACCTAACGACAAGCGTCTGGCGTTATCTGAAACTAGAAACCTATTGAAAGCAGTCATCGTCGCCTATAGACATTTGTTTCAACATTAGAGGAATCGCCAATGCAAAGCGTTTTATTAAAGAGAATCCCTTTTCGCATCTTCCTTAAGGAGTGTCATTTATTTATTTATATCGTTACATCTATCATTACAGGTCCTCAACCTAATGCGATAGTGTAGCCTAATACATATAACACAATATACAAATAGTTATTAACAATAAAGTACTTACGAATAACAAATGACAAATTTGTCATTTGTTATTAGTCACTATCGTATTAGGTTGAGGACCTGTAATGATAGATGTAACGATATAAATAAATAAATAAATAGGTTAGGTCAGGTTGCATATTCTTAAAAATATTGTTCGTAAAGTTCGCACGAAACAGGCATTAAAATTATTTATTGATACCTTGTAACCCTCTAGATGTCATGTTATAGCGCTCTGGGGATACCTCAGGAGGAGGTTCTTTCCACATCTTTCACGTTCGTGATAAAAAAGAGTGAACATACCGAAGTAGAGCAGTTGATGTGGATGTATGTAACTTCATCCTTCGTTGATGATATAGGCAGGGGGACAAAAAAATCTCGCAATATTTATCTATATAAAGCCGGTTAACGTGCAGGAGAATATATCTCTCCGTAGGTGGTGCTTTCACAGCAAAAGCTTACTCTGTGCCTATTCTGTTCCTCTGTACCTCGCTTCGAGGATCATCTCCTAAAGCATTACACCTTTTCTGATTTACCTATAAATATTTACCATCGGATAGACCGCTTGTATCTTAACACTTTCAAGTTCGTCATAAAAATATAAACATTGTCTTGCGTCGGCTAGTTATGTTAGAAATAACGGAAAATTATGCACCTATGCTATACATCTTAGCTTACTTCTTACTAATAAGTATTGTACTAATGTGTTTGTTAATTTTTTACATAAAAACTACTGTGGTTGAATGTCGTTGAAATTTGGCAAACTTATAGTAATATGTATATGACCTGGATTAACTAATGGGATACTCACTACCGTGATAAGCGTGACCTAAGAGACGGGGGAATAAGTTTATAGGAATTACATATTGCCTATGCTCCTTCGTGGACAGATATTTACTACCAATCTAATAAAAAGTACACAGACAACGGTATCTAATAACGAAGGTTGCGGTGTATTTCATTACGATTTGATTAAGTACATTAAAAGAATTAACATGACTATCAAACCTTTGCGCAAATATTGCATAATTTACAACCTTTATATTATACAGTTTCTCTTAGTGCAATCAAACCTTCGCTTATCAATGCCTTTGCTTGAAAAGTTGTCAATTACCGTCGTAATTATAATTTATGGTAAACCTTAAGTATTGCCTTTTATACTTATCTTTCATTTCACAATTCCCGAGAACGTTTCTAGATACACTTTGACAGTTAAAAAAATATAACCGTGATATATCGTAATTTCTTAATATAGGTATTTCTCAACGCTGACGCTCGCCGCGCAGAAAGAATGTAAATTGAAGAAGAGCGGCGGGCATGTCTAGCCCGATGGCCAAGAGCCGAATCTCATTAGATAAGTAACTATTAATAGAAACAGCATTTTACATGTAATTACACCCTTTCAAGAATATCTTCAGCCGATGAATGAGGATTAATTTTTGAGGCAGAATTTTTTTTTCAGAATTCGAAACAGTTTGGAATCCTACCTAACGACAGACACAGATGATGTTCCCTCGGAATGAGGCGAAACGCGTTCTGGAAGTGATTCGCCCTGGTCAATTTGCCAACTACATTTATAAGCCACAAATAGGTGTCATACCACCATCGCAGTCGAATTTATAAAAGTTGTTAAAAAAACTTTTAAATATTAATTTTATTATTATAAACCACAATTTTTGCTCAACCTCGCGGGAAAATTATAATTAAGTAGTTTAAAAACAAAGTCACGTTTCGCATCAAGGATCGGCAACAATCAG
>MOOZ01000187.1:40991-55063 GCA_002930495.1 Cecropterus lyciades
TTTTTGTGCGATGTATCAAATCAAAATCAATTGCATGATTTCGAAATGAGATCACACTTGAGATCTTGTCAAAATTGAAACTTCAATTCCCTCATCTCATAATTTTACATAGTTGCAGAAAAAAATACGAGATATTAGGCCGATACTTTATGACATTCGAGTCCCTAATATATATATATATATATTAGGGAAAAGATATATATATATATATATATATACATATACATATAATACATTTATATAAAAGAGGAAACTGACTGACTGCCTCAGGGACCAACGCACAGCCAAAACCGCTGAACCTAAAATCCTGGCATATTTAATCTTGCACTCAAAGGTTCTTTAGATATCGTTAAGTGAGCACAATGCTAAGAAACAGAATTACGGCCCCCTATATATAATATAGAGACTAAGTTTTATAAAATATAGGGTTTAAATAATATTATCGTATCAACACTATTAAGTTTAAAATTGACCAAAAACATATTCCACCTTCACATAGCACAAAACTGTAAAGTTCAAAATAATTAATATCTATTGAACAAAGATGAACAATATGAACTAAAGACGGAATTCCAAGTAATAGGTACGGCTTCTATTAAAAGCTCGTAAAATCGATACTTCCAATGACATGCAGCCGGTTTCTACGAATTCTATATTTCAAGTAGCTCGGCTCACGTTATTGATTGCTCAGCGCTTGAATGATAAATTATCATAGAGGAACTAATGATCACGTTACTGATCGTCAAAATGAAAATACATGCTTTGAGCATGACATAAAGTAGCACATTGGCACATTAGAATTATCATATAATTTTCTTTCAAAACTGTTTTTTTTATCATTTAAGCGCGAATTGTCGGTAATCGTCGTAGGTAAACTTACCTAAAATTAAACATAATTATATAAAAAAATTGTCATTACAATTTATAAACTATTAGTTGTTTCAAAATAGTAATAGCATTCTTAATTGCATATAGCTAAAACCTATAGCACTCAAAGGGTTTTAATAATTTCAGCATACAACACTGTCATAGAATGAAGACTTCAAATCAATGGTTAAGTAAAAAAAATCATGGGTACTCACTCAGCCTCCACTAACGTAGGACACCGGAGAGTCAAATCCTCAAGCCGACTAGTATGGCTATGGATTAACTCAGTCAGTTCCTCCCTCGGATAGCAGCCAGCTCTCCCATACATGTGTAGTGCCTTCAGCTGCCCCGTCTTCGCTACAGTCCGTAAAAACCCCGCCGAGATGGGATCGTTGACCACAAAGGAGTCAATCTTGGATGCTATCGCCACCGACGCTTGCCCGATGATTTCAGCTCGACAGAAAACATCAACGTGCTTGAGACGCAGTTCCGCTAGCATCATGATCTCCTTGCTGCCTGAAATACAACTTGTAGTGTCAACGACGTGAATAGCTTACTTGATGTGATACTAAAAACGTCAGCGCAGCAATCGAATACAGTGTGCAATTCAATGCAAAAAGTTTTCGAGCCCTACCTGAAGTAAAAAAATAAAATAAAACAAAAGCGCTTTCCACACTCATAGGCCACACTAAGATTTTCTCTTTTGTAGTGGGTGCCATGAACAAATATCTAGACCCCAAACAGAAATAACATAAATTCATCCTTCAGTCTGGCCGGGGCATGTGAAAACGCAAAACTGATGTACAAAATATATGTATAATTCAAATAAACATTTGTCAGCAAATATTTACTGCTATGCTACAAACCACAGGCACAAGTCTCAAAATAAAACTTTTATGCATAATTAACAACAGCAGTTAATATTGTAAGAACCAAATGTTTCTTCCATCTTGCTAGAATGTGTTTGATCAACACCAACTCGCATTTTAAAGGATTAAGTTGAAACACTTCATAAAAGTGATTCTTAAGCACACGCTTCAAACCAGCAATGCTTGCATCTGCTATTATACCACTGAAGTAGGTTCTACAGCTGGCGATGTCATGACATCACTCTTTCACATTGGATAGAAAAGTTCCAACTCATGGTAATGGACAGTGAGGTATGAAAATATTCGTGTTGATTAGTGTTTCAGCTAACATAGCTAACTGAAGTATTGTATAATCAATTTTTTTCTAAAATCTTATTCTTTGATTCTTCAATACTGTCATCATGCTCATTACAAACTACATTCAAAAGTGACTCACTAAGTGGAAGGCCTAGGTGTATAGTGAGTTCAGTGAGGAAAAACGCGCCGGCCATGTAGGGCAGCGCGGAGGGCAGGTAGGGGTCGTTGGCCAGCACGATCATGGACTTGACGCGCTTGCCGGCGCCGCGCCAGCGCCAGAGGGTGCTGCTCCCGCGGACCAGGATCACTCGCCCGGCGCACACGCGGGCCCAACGCCGACATACCTATATCATAAAGCGTCTAAATAAGTTACCTTATAAGATTTACTTAATTTTACAACGCTCGTCATATTTGATGTTAGGGACACCAATCTGGGGACCACTAAGTAAAGTAAATGTTGCACATCTTGGGTGGTGGCAAAAACTTGTTTTTTTGCATTTAACAACCTGTATTTCCTGTAGGGAAAGCATGGGAACTCAACTTGCAAGCTCAAGCAACACATTTAGACTTTTTATTTTTGGTTGTCGGTTTGCAGTGACATTGGTGTTAAAGGCTTTTTAGATTTTGTCTTTTTTTTTTCACTAACTTAAATATCTAAATGGAGGGCCATATCAAATTTGACCCCAGGCAAGGGATAGAGCCTATAGACCGGTTCTATAACTATCTCAGACCTGTATAGTAAACGCTCTGCCAGGCAGGTCGTCATACACATCTGTAGGTTACTTCAAGTAGTATTCTAATTTTATCAGGGTTGAATTCAGGAGCAATGATAGCCTAGTGGTTGAAAATCAGCCTCACATTCGAGGGTTCGAGGTTCGAATGCCAGGCTAGCACCATTGATTTTTAATAAAATGATGTGCATATTAGAAATTAATTATCACTGCTTTATGGTGAAGGAAAACATCCTTAAAAAGACTTTAAATTATAAAAAAGTCCTTAAAGTCATGTAATGTCTATATGTCTAAAGTCTAAAACCTAGTATCTAACCGAAGCTGCTTCAGCTTCAGCCACCTTTGAGCAAAAAAAAACACCTTCGGCTTCGGCCAAAGTGGAGTGAAGTTTTGGCCGAAGCCAAAGGTTCTAGCAAGTACCTAAATTAAACAAACTATAACGAATACATGATAATGCAATGGAGATGGTGAAGCAAAAGGGTAATGGAAAACATCTTGTGGGCCTGCGTCACCACTTGTGTGTTACAAATTATATTTAATTAGCTCTAGAAGTTTTTTATATCCAATCAATATAGACCTTTATCTTTAAAAATAAAAATCTTTAAAAAAATCAGTTTTACCCAATTTAGAACTAAATTTCTTATGGTTTTCGAAAAATCGGCTTCGGCTTCAGCCAAAAATCGACCTTCAGTCGAACACCAATAAAACTCCACCTTGCTCAGAGTGGTAGAATAAAATAAATGAGAGTAGACCTATGTTGCAGTAAAAAAGTTAAAATGATAGTTATTATGAGGATGATTGCTTATAAGTAATGAAAGTGATAGTCCACGATGATGATGATATTGATGAGTAATGACGATATTGATAATTATTTACAATAAACATACTCGAGAGGCAGTCGCGTATATTACAGGTGCAGGTAGGAAGTCCATAATCATGCTCAACAGCTCGTCCGGCAAGTGCTCCACCGTAGCCATGATGGTATTGTCTGCCTCACCAGCCTGAACTACCGAATGTGGGCACTAGGTATCTATAGCTATATTCTACAGATATACCCTCGATAAACGACCCATGCACACAAATTACGACCGATAGTTTAATTATTCACATCCCTAACGACCCTTGCGCTTAGCCTGAAGAGTTTGTAATTGTATTTCCCGTATATTCATATCGATTTAATACAAAATTAAGGCATCCAATACATGCATGCCGAAAACCGACAACAAAACTAAAAATAATACTAGTGTTTTCCTAGACAATAGACAATCTATCGATAATTTTAAGGCGATGTCGGATTTCCGAGGATAGAATATGATAGCTCGGACGAAACATACTAAACAATATATGCAGTCTTGCTGAATTACTTGATATTCAAGCTTCGTAGATTGTCAGTAATTTTATACATTTATTATTTTAATTTATTGTATGATAGCGTATTTATAAAACACGTTCAAAATTATCCTACGGTTTTGACAATTCAAGGTCTTTATGATAATATTGATAATCTGTTCTCCTCAGTAGATATTAAACAGAATATGATATTTACTAAAACATTACAATGTCTGCATAAATTATTTAACTACTAATTACAGTTAGGTACAAAACTGAGTATATATTATGTAACCAAAAAAAAAATTTGATTACATTAAATATATTCATGTTGAATAAAAATGATTTAAGAATTTTATGTCGTCATTTAAAGCTGTATCCTCTAGTTTATATTTCATATAGAGGTTGTTCAGTATCTGCATTTCAAAACGTTGACTCACTTTTGTACCGTATTTAAAACCGACTTTGTGTTAAAGTATAAATAATTTTAATTTCTCTGGATAATGGAGAAAATTGAAGGTGGTAGAACTCTTTGTGGTTTGACTCCGGAAGCACCACCGCCACTCCTATTTCTGCTTAATAACAGCATGGTTTGAAGGGTGTGGTTAGGGAGACATACTTATCAGAGGCATTCCACCTTAGGCCTCAGGAGTAGCAACGCATCTGTGGCTAACCTAGGTGAGACTTTGATCTTACTTAGGCTTGATTAGCGGCTGACTTGAGCGGCAGTAGCCACTTACCATCAAGTGGCTGTATGCTCGTTTGCTACTTTCATATTATAAAAAAAAGCAATTTCGCTTTGTTTGTCACTCATCCTAACACAATAATGTGCCGGGAACGCATCATTATTAAGTTGTAATAATTTTTTTTCTTCTTTACAATAGAATCATTAAACCGACTTCTTATAAATTTACTAAAAATATTGTAAGATATTTTAAAGAGTTACTTAAAAGTGTAAATCCGAGAAGATTTATTGTTCGACAATTAAAAATGAGCCAATCAATAGTACAGATAAAAATCTAAGTGTGAATTTTCTGTGCCAAGTAACGTTGGCAGTCGTACTATGTATTTTTCTGATAGAGAAGTAAGAAAAATGTTTACTATTTAAGGTCTAGAGAAGCATCTGAAGCGGCAGCAATATTTAGGCAAGACAAATTCCGGCATATCAGTGAGTAAGTAGACTGTTCGTCGGGGATTACACAAAGCAAATATGCGAGCTGTAGAGAAGAAGAGAAGACATCATCGTGTTTTACTGCGAGTATAAAATCCTCTAATTGCAGTGGTTCACATTTTTTTCTTCCAAGTCCATTTTCGCCCATCTGTACTATATCTATGAATTTTGATCTCATCCAAATAACGATCATCCAATCGTTTTCAGTCTTAGTCAGTGTTAATATTTTTATTCGTAATGATAGGTTTGTTTTTTCTTCTGTGCACCTCACATATTTGTTTTGTGTAATGCCCGACCAACCGTTCAATTATTCACTGATGAGCTAATTATATATTGATGTCTTGCCTAGAAATGTATAACCATCGTAAACATGTTTTCTTACATCTTTATCAGAAAATTATATAGTACGACCGAAAACGTTGGCACAGAAAATTCACAATTAGATTTAATACTCTGTACTATTGATTGACTTACATTTAATTGTCGAGCAATGAATCTTGGCAATTTTCTACTTTAAAGTAACTCTTTAACAGACCTTACAATATTTTTGGAAGTAGATGTCATGATTCTATTGTAAAAAAATACTATTACAACTTAATAAAGATGCGTTTCCGGCGCATTTTGTGTTAGAATGAGCGATAAACAAAGCGAAATTGTTCGTCTCCAACATTCCAAACAAGTTTAACGTATTTGTACTTGAACGCAAAGTTGTTTTTTAAATATGATGCAAAAGTGAGTCTATTAATATTAACTATTTCAGCCTTCTCTATATGAAATATGAAGTAAAGGGATATAGTTTTAAATTGCGACATTAAACTTTTAAACCATTTTTTAAAACATTATAACGCAATCGTAAAAAATCGAAACATTGACTCAGTTCTGCACTAACTATATATCTTAAAAATATCGATAAAATAATTTAATTCTCACAACCCTTCTAAACACTGTCAATGTCAATAAAACTAAACCCGTAAATCTTCGATCGATCCAATCGTTTCGGTAAAGTATCGTTCAGAAATACAGGAAACTGATTATACCACTCTCCAAAATAAGCCACTCCTTCCGTTGCTATAACGCTTCTGAATTTATTTTTGGATCCCAGCATGTAGGATAATTTACAATACTTTATATAACTTTAACAACCAATCAACTCAAAACTGAATCTACCGCTCTTAGCCAGAACGTAAAGTTTGTAGCACGAAAATGAAGTCACCGAACACAACACAGCTGATTCTGTTATTTTATTTTGACAGGTGTCATTTTATTTCAAATTGGATTTTTCTAAATTTAAACTTGGTTATAAATACAAAAATAAAATAATTAGTGATACTACGCATCTTTTGACAATAGGAAAAAAATCTTTAAGAAGAATATTATTCTAATACATAATGCGTTTACCTACCTTTAGCGTATTGAAAAAATGTAAAATTAAATCGGCATTTTATCAGTTATCGAGGGCGATAACAATAAGTTCTGACGAGGCGAACACGAAATTTGACTTTAACAAATTAACAGGTATGTACTAACTTGTTTCACAATAATAAGATTATAATCATTTTACTGCTTCGTAGTTATGCAACGCAGGCTTTGTATTTTCGTTTATGTATATACTAAAATAACTTTTCTGAACTATTGTAACCTCTGCTCTTAATTCCCAAAAGGAATAAAAACACATTTGTTCAGTAGCTTAAGGAACAAGATTTTTTTTATAATATGGAAGCAGCAAACAAACATACAGTCCACCTGATAGGAAGTTGAAAAGTATATGGCTTAATTGATGTGAATGACGTATAGATTAAAAAGGAAAGGATTGTCATCGTAAAACAAAATGGGGACGTGAGGAAATTATGATTGTGCTATTATTGTAAAATGTTAATGTGGAATAAATGTATATTGATGAGAAGATGTTTCATTACACTATGGTAAGCCACAGATGCCTTAACACCTCTGAGGACTAAGTATGAATGCCTCAGATAAGTATATCTCCCTTACCACACTGTTCAAACCAGAACACAGCAGTGCATAACACTGCTAGCTATGGTGGTAGTTCTTCGGGAGTCATAAAAACAAAGGTCTACCACCTTCAAAATTTGATTTAAGATGGTAGCTTTAGCAGCTATTGCTTTAGTAATAGTAGTCAATGGGGAGGCAGGCTTACTAATACATTGCTATTCTAGAAGATAATCTCTCTGTAATCCTAAGAGCAGACCATACTCAGTAGTTATCATAGCTACAACTTATAATTTACAAGGGTTTATATATATATTCATCAATAGTTTAAATTGGAGTGTTCCAAAAGTAATGACGTAATCATGGCCAGGGAAGAGCAAGGTTAGGATGTCTCAGAAAAAATAAATAATGGTGTTCAGTAGTCTGAAATTTATGAGTCAAAAAATAAATATAAAGATTCTTGTGTTTGAAGATTTCTATTGTAGCCAATGCAAAGGGGGAAGGAGGATCTGGACCCCCTAAACCTCACATACATATGCCCATGGTGTAGACTTCAAAAGTAATGACTAAATTTGCTTATTTCATAACACATGTCACAATAGTGAGAGAACCACAATTTAATTTAATTTAGAATGATGCTGAAGAAACATGTTATTAGGTGATCCAAATTATGTGGACATATCGCCAACATGGAAGGTATATGAAGAACCAGAGCTCCGAGCTGAAGTTCTACGTAACATGAGGATCCTACCTGACTTTGTAACAGAGGCAGAGGAGGCCGCTCTGCTGGCTGAGGTAGAACCCCAGTTGAAGAGGATGAGATATGAGTTTGATCATTGGGATAATGTAAGACATTTTTAAATAATTCTTTTTTATTTACAATTTTTCTTGCACCATACTGTGATTTGTCCTCTCCCTCCAAATGTAACTGCAAGTACTTAAGTTTACTCAAGGGGGTGGCAAAAGGCAAAATGTAGAAATAATTAGACATGAGCCTCTAAAAAAGTATACGAAGTTTCCTCCCTATTAGAAGCCTTGATTTGTTTTTTACCATTAAATTTTTTGAGGGCTTACCTTCAGTAGTGTTGGAACGAATTTTGATTTTTGGTTGAAGTCGAAAATGGTTTTTTAGGCCGAAGGTGGTCGAAGCCGAAGCCGAAACTTCGGTCGGACACTAATCTTCAGTCGGCCAATTAAAAATTTAAAGTTCTGGATCTGCGAGTGAATATTACAGTTATATTTAACGGATAAGACTCGAATTTCACGTACAGTATCGTCGACTCTCTGTGTGCCAAATTGCTCTGAAATTCGACTAGTAGTTTTTCCGCGAAAGAGTAACAAATACACATGCATCCTCGCAAAGTTTCGCCTTTATAATATCGGTAAGACGAAACTGACGGTCGGCATCTCGCAGGCGATCGAGGGTTACCGCGAGACGGAGCGCAGGTCGTGGCGCGCGGACAACGAGGCGGTGCTGGCCCGCGTGCGCGCCGCCTTCCCGCGCGGCGCCGCGCCGCTGCCGCACGCGCACGTGCTGGACCTGGCCGCCGCCGGACACATCAAGCCGCACGTCGACGCTGTGCGGGTGCGTGCGCTCGCCCCGGACTGCCGACACTCACCCTTCACCCTTCATCCTCCATCACCCGTTGTGCTTCGAGAGGGGACACTGTTCCCTCGAACCTCTATATGATTCAACCCCGTCCCCTTCCATTCTTGTAACAGAGTACCGACAATTTGTGTTTCGATTAGGGTTATCGATATATGGTATCATAGCCGTAACCCGGAGCTAATGGGGAGGGTATGAGGGTTCCCTGCTCTCCTTCACTCTTAGGCTGAAGTCCAAACAACACCCTCTCCCCTCCCCCCGACCATTCGTGGTTCGAGTTTGGATACTGATGGATGAAATAATCGGATGAACGGGGGCTACCTGGCCGTAGCCCATCCGATAATATGTGAAGTTCATTCCCGCTATCCATTAAAAGTAATAGCCACTTGCGATCATGAACTGCATGCTTGTTTGATACTTTCATTTCATTTGATTCACTCACTTGTAATGTTTTACATAATTATAAAAACTGTGTTGTACGTATACAGTTTTGCGGCGACGTGATAGCGGGGCTGTGCCTACTGTCGAGCGCGGTCATGCGGCTCACGCACGAGAAGCGTCCCAACTTCGTGCTGGACGCCTTGCTGGAGAGACGATGTCTCTACATCATGAGGTAACCTTAGAGCGGTTAAATAGATGCTAACTTCTATGTCAATTCTTTGTTTTCCATCAGAGCTATTCGATTTATGATGTTGTATCCCGTTCGTCTTATGTAATTCATACAATGAAATAATAAGTCAGAGTAGTCAATATAGTCGCCTCATCTATAAGTGCAATCACTCGGTTCCGTGGTACCTCTCCGGTGGAACACTGGTACTACCACCTTTCGTGTGTCGCAATCCAGTAACAACACTCATGATGTTCATTTGAGCAGTGGTGTGGCTCGCTACGAGTTTGCACACGAAGTGCTGGGCGGCGAGCGCAGCGTGTGGCGCGGCGAGCGGCTGCCGCGCCGGCGGCGGGTGGCCGTCATCTGCAGGGAGCAGCCTCGGAAGATCGAGGATGATGACAAAACGTAGCCCGTCACCAACCCAGTACATAAATTATAGTCACTGATCAGGTTCTTCAGAAAAAAAAAGGTGTATGTACGTAGGAATTTATACTCCTGTGTCGTAAAGTAACAATAATACCTCAAAATTCTCATCCCATGTGAAAGGACTCTCATTCGTCTATTCATGATGGAGTGGCAGATGGTTTGCAAGAAAAACCATAAAATAATGGGTCTTTACCTATGAAATTGCCGTTCATGAAATAAATGAAGCGTATATTTTTCTATATTTTTTATTTCTATTAATCAAAGTAATCACCCATACCATCAATGCATATTTGCCAACGCATTGGTAGCTTATATGCCCTTGAAGAAATCAGCTGGACGGGAGGCAACAAATTCTTCAAAGGCATTTTGTACTGCCTTCGAGTATTCAATTTTTTTACCGCCAAGAAGTTATCCAAATTCTGGAAAAAGTAGAAGTCTGTAAGCGCATGGTCCGGTGAGTACTTGTAGCTTGGAGACCGTCTGCTGTGCAGTATGAAATCGCGCTTTGTCGTGCAAGAGCAGTGGAGCCGAACGATTGACCAAAGCTGGTTGGAGACGTGCGGGCTTCTCCATCATTGCGTTCAATTCTTCACAGTACATATCTGCATTACTGCTGCTGCACTACTGCACTACCTGCTGCTCATCCCAATAATGGGTGGTGCGTTCGTTTGTGGTGTTCGCTTAAACGTCGTTGATTTTGCGCGCCGCTTTGTTGCCGCGACGGTACTCATACTCCATAATTACTCGATTTTTTAACATATGCATGATGACGATAAATGTTCGAATGCGATGAAAAACAAATGATGATTTTAGAAAAAAGAATTCCATGTTTTAAAATAAAATTAAATTAGAATTATCAGCCAAAAAAAATTTGATTTGAAATGGCCAGTACGCAGAAGGGCAATTTCATACGTAAAGACCTAATATAAACAAAGTCAATTGCAATTGATGCAAATTAATGTAATATTTTGGTTAAAAGTTATTTATTCATGCATACTTAATTTATTCTTTTGTGCATTCATTGCGATATTTATTATGTGGTGTGATTTCAAGTCGATACGCACACGTATTGTAAAAACTCTACACTTGTATTTGTTCCCAAAAGCGCTAAAAGGATATAACTTGAGAAAAAAATATATAAGAAATTAGAAGACACAAAAAAGCTTCTAATATAACCCTTGGTAATATTTTAATAATTATATTAATAGGTAATATTTATAGCCTTAAATTAATCCCTTGATGCATGGTGATCTAGTGCTGAGGTGATATATTACACTCGAGTATTACTTAGAATTTTAAATATAAAGCCTTTTAAAGGTATTTAGTTCTAAAAGTCTGAAATATTTAAATAATTATCATCTAATGACAAATTTTATCCACAAAGTATATATGATAAGTATGTACGAATATCACGTGGAGACCTTGGATAAACTGTTGAAAAAAAAATTGTCATAAATCCAGGTTCCTTGCGATTCCTTTTATTTAATATTTTGAGGTGACACATAAAACCATAAACAATAGAACCCCCAAACATTGGTAGTAATTCCAAGGTTGATTGTTATTGTTATATAATTATTACTATTTTATAAATTTATTACATTGTTACAAAAACAACTTATTGGTTTTATTGTAATACCACATCTTTATAAAGGAAACTCAGGACACAACAAGCAATAAATAAAAGACAAATTAATAAGGATTATGCGTTATTTTATTTAATTCTACTTGATTAATATAAAAATAGAACTTTACAATATAAATCAAATAGTTGAAAATAAATTTATTTCCAAGTAGTAAGAAGTTTGAAAAAACATTCAATTATATTGAGATTTTATAGGGATAGTCTTTTATTTATTTTTTCATAAGCAATCCGAGAAGTACTTTATCGTCTGAATCATTTTGTTAGAGATAATACCACAACACTGCGACAACGCATCGTGACTTCTACGTTGCATAACGGAACGTTAACATGGAGAAAGCCAGTGTACAGGAACTCTACCGGCTGTATGTTTAAAATGCTCAACTGATTGGCTTTTAACAATATAATATAATTATTTCAATTTACATATTATGTGCTCATTCCCCATTCCACTTAACAATCACAACCACTACTTTCAAACTTTAAACAAGTCTTCCGATTCACTTACATTTTATTATATTTTTAGAATATTTTTTTATATCTACCTATAACCTACGAATTTACATCTACGATAACGTGTTATCATACTTCAATGTAAGCGCACTGTAAAATCATTGTGTAAGACTTAAAAGTAACGTTGAACTAAATTGAGATGGTGTATCACGGAACCACCTTTTTGGCTTAATCTTTGCTTAAGGTTCGATCATTCAACGGTTAACATTAATAACGATAACGGTTCTGATATGCTTTTGTATGAAACAAGTAGCAAACATAAAATATATCTGCTGGTAAGTGATAACTGATACGAGTAGACGAGGCTGGTCAAAAATGCTTCTGATTAATATGTCCCGAAGCCGCCAACTATGATTTCAATGTTAGATGCGCCTTTACGACTATCAGGGACAGAATTGTGGTATACAAACATTATTTAATATTCTTTTAAACATAACATCGGTTAAAACCGTTATTTTTGAGCAGAAACTTATCATGTGGCATGTGTCGTCACCCGTTTACGGATCCTCTATACAAGGTCAGAGAAAACCGGTCAGTTCCAAGTGGTCGGCGAGCCCGCGGCGTCAGGAGCGGTCGTCCCCGTCGTCCAGCGCCTCCAGCTCGAGGTACTCCACGTCGCCGGGCTCGCCCAGCGCCTCCAGCTCCGAGCGCCACTCCTCCTGCGACTGGACGATGGATTCTCATTTATAATTTGGCTTTACTGACAGGTTTACGATTTTGTTTGGATGATTGGGTCAAAGGGCGTTGAAGGTATGGTAGTTAGTAGTCTTGTGTACATGTACGATGAACTATTAAGAACCATTTCACTGTTGTGTACGCAAAGAAACGTTTCCGAACGCAAATCGGATCGGTCGATTGTGTCATCGCACTCCTCGTTCCTGTAGGACTCATGTAAAAGAATGAGAATGCAATAGTTCATGAAACGATAGAGAGGGCTCTCGATCATGCTAATGTACTATAATAAGTGTAGTAAACGGACTCAGCAGCGGAACATCATAGCCGATCAGTGCTACCAAAGTAACATATTTTGTCCTAGATTTGAAATATTTGTAAATTGTTTAGATTATGTATATTTTTGTTGTTAGCATATATATTCAGCACATTAAATGATTATTAAATTAATAAATTAACAATAGAATAAAAGATCCCTTTGATTACATTTAAAGAATGCGTAATTCATTTCATTTAGAGTAAATTACATGTAATATTACGTTGGTCAGTATGTTGGCTTGAAAATAGTAATTCTCCTCAACACGAATAATCAATCAATCAATGCCAATACCATTTTTTTAAATCCTTCTGAAGTGCCGCCTATATTTCACGATGGACTCGCCAGGCGAGTCGCCGGCACTACATTCTAATTCAAATAGACGCGCTAAACGAGTTCACTGTACTGGGTAATATTGAAACTCGTAGGTATGACATTATACATTTATAAATAAAAAATATTCAGAAATTAGGTACTGCATCTAGACAGGTATGATACGGTCGCATCATCACTTAACATCAGGTGAGATTGCGGTCAAACGCCGGCCTATCAAGAATAAAAAAAATCTCGAATCGGAATTTAAGTTAAATTTTTCTTCCAAAACAAAAGTAAGTACATAGTCAGCTTGTCTATGCAAAATTTCAGCTCATTCGATCCGTATGTGATGGTTGAAATCTTCCTTGCAAGATTTGTATACATACACGTCAAATTGAAACTTGTAGAAATAATTATTTGAATTACCGGTTGTCTATCCCGGCGATGCACGCGGACGTGTCGCTTCATTGCAGCCACTGAGCCAAATCTGTAATAAAAATAAAAAATATTCATAAATTTGAAAGGAATGAATACCACATGTTAAACATTTTATTAAATACCAATTGTATTGAATGTCAAAAGATCATCCATCAATTCTTCTGCAATGTCGATTACAGCTATGTATAAAATCAATCGACATAATATCAAAATGGTTATTTAAGGCAAGATAATATAAGAAAAAACTCGTACCTTTTAAAGATCCTTTTTCTATAACTTACCATTCACCATTACTGCCCAGAAATTGATTATAAACAAGACTC
>MOOZ01000188.1:0-12248 GCA_002930495.1 Cecropterus lyciades
AGAATCTTACTTGAGATTAACAGATGCGTTTCTACTTAAGATTAAGCTGGAATCCCTTGAATGAGTTTATCTCCCTTACCATAGCATTTAAACCAAAACACAGCTTAACACTGCTTTTATTAGCGAAGATAGGTACATGTGGTGGTAGTGCCTCCGGAGTCGAACTGCTGAGGGCCCAAGGGCCAAAGGCCCAATTGTCACGATATATCAAATCGTTTAACGAAGAAGAAGGATGACTCCTAATGAAGGAATCCAACCTGTTTCCCAATCACACCAATTTTTAGCGTGAAGCAGTTCTTGCGTTTCGGTGGAAGGGTGCGGTTGTCGGCTCACTTATATATCAGGGGACCATCTCAGTCCTCGGAAGTAGTAACGCATCAGTGATTGACTTCAGATAAAACTCTGTTCTTTATGAAGTTGCTTACAGATACCCATGGGCGGCAATACCCACTTACCTTCATGTGGACTGCATGCTCGTTTGACACTTTACTGAGATAAGAAAAAAACTGATATTTAAAAACAAAACAGTGGGGTCATACAGAATTCTAAAATAATAATTTAATAATCTATACTAATATTATAAAGCTGAAGAGTTTGTTCGTTTGAACGCGCTAATCTCAGGAACTACTGGTCCGATTTGAAAAAATATTTCGGTGTTAGATAGCCCATTTATCGAGGAAGGCTATAGGCTATTTATCATCACGCTAAGACCTACAGGAGCGGAGTATCAATGAAGAATGTTTAAAAAATTTTTTTTTTTCTAATTTGATATAAAATTTCGGTTAATGTATGTCACGTTACATTTCTTTTAAACGCGGGTGAAACCGCGGGCTCAGCTAGTGTTTGTATAAAGTTAACGTAATTTAACATATAATAGAAAAGGGAACCCTGTCTGCTGTCTGTATGTGACTGATTGTGGTTGATAAAACTCCCAACTTCGAGCGTGTAACTTTTGAGCGGTATAATTAAATAAAATATTGTCTCTGTATATATTTGTGTGCGGGACACACTGTACTGTAAAACGGTGATGTTGTGGGAAAAACGCATGTATTTATTATTAGGTATTTTATTTTAAACCTCCTAAAATTCTCATTTATCACAAAGTTGAAAAAAGTAATGAAGACATGTATAAGAACTAGCTCCTGGAAACCTGCTTTCTGACAAAAAAAATGTTTCTAAATCGGTTCACCCGTTTAGGAGCTACGTTTACACATATAGACCATTCTTTTTATGTCTGCAGTTACAAATTCTTCCAAAGATGCGAAAACGTCATGTCAAAATAATATAAATTATAAATCATTAATTACCTTAACTACAATTATGGTAATAGTAGTATAACATAAACTGTGTCGTGGGTGTCATGGATACACAAAGACGAATACACAAACACCCATACCCAGAACAGAAATTTAAACTCATCATTCAGATGTCAGTCTAGTCGGGGATCGAACCGTCGTCAAATACATTAATAGTACATTAATAGTAATTATTAATTACATACTCGAATCATCTTACATTTGGTTTGAAAGGTATTAAGACATCATAAATCGGTTCTAGCTTTTTTCTTACTTTGATTGGTGTTTAATATTCTTTGATACTCGATACCTACTTGGTATCAATCGAACAGTATTTGCTACATAGCAAAAGCATTAACTTTATTGCCTTTTCCATCAAAAATACTACATCTGCGTACTAGTGTGTATTACAAGTATTGGATCAACGATTTTTTTTATATACCTAATGCCTTTTCTTCTTTGACAACCCGCGTGGCGGAGCGGTCACCATACCGGTCTGATACGCAGTGGGTCCCGGGTTCGATCCGCGGCCAGACAGAAATCTGAATGATGAGTTTAGGTGTCTGTTCTGGATCTGGGTGTTTGTGTATTCGTCTTTGTGTGTCCATGGCATCCACGACACAGGAGAAAATCCTAGTGTGGAGCTATGAGTGTAGAAAGCGTGTGTGTGTTCTTTGAATATTCTAAGAGTTCAGAGCACGTATGTATAATATAAATATTCCTTGCCTTAACTTTTCTTTCGCAAGTAAAACGTATATTGTTATATTTCTGACTGGGTTTCAATTTCCATACAAAAGTCCTAGCACCAAAAATAAAGGAACACAAAATTGGATTGGTCGTGCAACTCAATATTGCGGCTGTAACGATTCGACGATCAAATAGTTTTCCTGTTACGATACACGGAAGCTAACAGATTTTCGCGTTGTTTTTCTATACTGTCTTGTGTTAACCTTGGGTCTCGCGATTTATGGTTGGAGAACTGTCTTTTATATGCACATAGATGTAGTGAGATAGTTCTCCGCGTGTAGGTCCTGTTTAGTGGCATTGGGGATTTATATCGGACTAGTTGCGCCCCACGGTTCACCCGCGTATTAGTTACTACAACGAAAACTAATTTATGTATTTATTTGGATAAGAATAAATATTATATTTATAAAAACAACTTCGCAAATAATGCATTATTTTGGAAGATATTTGGTTAGCATATAAAGGGTACAGTGAGTTTACCTGAAAAGATAGACAAATGCTGTCGCTGACTTTTTTTAGAACTTTTAAACGGGATCAATTCTGTCATACATAATTTTTACGAAACTTTAACCGTTTACGCAGCGCATGCAGCGGAAGCTCTCATTAGAAAAAAAAGACCCGATTTTGAAACATTCTTCATTGGCGCTCCGCTCCTGCTGGTCTTAGCGTGATGAAATATAGCCTATAGCCTTCCTCGATAAATGGGCTATCTAACGCCGAAAGAATTTTTCAAATCGGATCAGTAGTTCCTGAGATTAGCGCGTTCAAACAAATAAAAAAACAAACTCTTCAGCTTTATAATATTAGTATAGATGAACAGTAGTCCAAGTATTGTAATTTTCATCTTCTCGCGTATTTTATTGTGTCCAATATGCAAATTAAACAGACCCACGTCGCGGAGCGTTCAACATGCCGGTCTGACGCGCAGTGAGTTTTTGGGTTCAATCTATGGCCAGACGATATCAGAATGATGAATTTAGATTTGGTTTCTAGCCTGGGTGTTTGTGTATTCATCTTTGTGTGTGTCACAATCACCCACGACTCTGGAGCAAATCCCAGTATGGGGCTAATGAATGTAGAAAGCGTTTTTTTTTTAAAACATTCGCAACCGAATTTTGTCAATTTGAGAAGAATGATAGAAATGTAACAAAATTATAAGAAAAAGCCTGGAATTTATACTAACCCGTCTTTTGTGTATGTTTAAGGCTGACCGCCTATTGTCTACTATCGCTTAACCGCTAGTTGCTACAGCCACCTTGTCGCTTAAGCCTGTGAACAGTTGCTTAAACCGTTGCCACTCCAATTTGGTGCTGAAGTGACCGACGAGCAGTACTAGTTTGATTTACTTGAAACATTCTGTAGGTCAGAAAATCAGTCTATTGTTTACGCGTCTCTATAGATTCAAGCTATTAAACTTCCACTTATTCCATCTTATTTGTGGTAATAAAAACGGAACGTATTTTATTTTACAAGCCTATTTAACAAAACAGCAGACATCTTAGGTGTTCCAGCTTATTTCTTAGATCTGTGCTCGACTTCATGAAGGATTCCCATCTTATCTAGGATTGATTACAGATGCCTATGGTAATAAAAACGAAGCATATTATTTGCATACATTACCACAGGAATAAAAGCTCTGTTATCAGGTAGACTGCAAGTATTCCTTCCTAACACTGTGTAGTTATTAATATCGGAACAAACTTGCGGCATAAATTATACTTTCGGATAACAATTAGGAACTTGTTGTGCCTCTGTCACCCCTTGTGTCGAGCAATCATTACAACATATTTCATCTTTAGTACCTCGCTTTAAGGTATATAATAGATTTCTCTCAGGTGGAATAATAGTTGAACTTTGTTTATAATACGGAAAATTGATTAGTGTACTCAACTTGGAGCTGATAAATTGTGACGTAAATGAATTTTGCTCTGTTTGTGTTCGGAATGTTCCGTGTCCCATTGTTGAATTTCTGATCGCCAATTAAAAATGTTTGTGGACAAATGGCGGGTTTATTTGCTCTCGGTTGGAGTTCGAATTTTGCAGTTTTCGATGTTTCTGCTGGTATTTTTGTGCCAAAAACCACATATTCTGTACATTCAGGCTGCCCTATTCGCTTCATACAACATAATAAATGTTCAAAATACGCATGATAACGAAAGAATAAAATCCGAATTTTTATGCTGAAAATAAAGGCTTCAAGAAATCACTGAAATCAACGTCTGACTTAAATTCCAATATCAAGTAGGTATGAAAAAGTATTTACGCTTGCTTTAAATACATATAGAATGTAAAACCAGACTACGTTAAAATTTGGAGCTAAAACGTACGAAACGTGTGAAAAGAATTGTTTAGATGTTTAGAGCCCTAAGTTCTAAGATAAACCCTTAAAATAAAATACTCGTGTAACAGTACGCATAGCCGAAGGCTGCGCACTATCCGCCAAATAATATAATAATAAAAATAATAATAATAATTACCCGAAAAACGGTTGAACACTGAAAAAATACGAATTTTTCGCTCTATAATTTTGTAATAGAGATACATTAAAACTATATGGACCTAGATAATCAACAAACCATATTGGTGACCCTTTATCTTGAAAAACTTGTGACTGGAACCATAAATATAATGTGACTTTTGACACAAGATTCAGAACGTCAAAACGTCTTAAGTCCAGTAAGCTTCTATTGCCAGATTGATCCCTTGTTTTCTACTTACGTGACTGCATTAGGTACGGGATAATCATACCTTTCTAAATTATTTTAGTTAATTGCACATTTTAATTTAGGTCCACTTTTCCACTTCCTAGGAAAATTATTGGACATGTCCAATATCGACGTCCAATACGACGAACCGCGTGGCGAGGCGGTCACCATACCGGTCTGACACGCAGTGGGTCCCGGGTTCGATCCCCGGCCAGACAGAAATCTGAACGAATTTAGATTTCTGTTGTGGGTCTGAGTGTTTGTGTATTCGTCTTTGTGTGTCCATGGCACCTACGACACAGGTGAAAATTCTACTGTGGGGCTGTGAATGTAGAAAGCGTGTGTGTGTACAATATTTTTTCATCACATAAATCTTGAATCCAGGAGATGGTGAGTAGATTCCTAAGAAACCGTCAATATAATGCAGTTACATGCATGACCAAGCTCAGAAACTAAACCAATCTTTGACTTACTCCTTCGAAATACGTAGTACAAGTCCTATAGCAAACTTAACGTGAGTACCGCTAGGTGCTCGAGGGTCCCATATGCGACGGCCGGCTTTTTATTCACTTTCCACGGTAATGTATGCGGGTAAGGGATAATTTGCTATTTGCATAGGTCAACTGGTGTCAGAGGCCATAAATAAATAACAATACTTTTTTCTGCAGTAAAGAAAAAATATTTTCATTGTTACATTATTGTTTAAATAAATGCTTTTGTATAAACAATTTTGTGTCTTTAGTACACTTACTAAGTCCGCTAGTTTCCACAATAAGTAATATTATTATTAATTTTTCTCATCGATAGTAATTGCCCTAAGTTATATTTATCGCGCTTAAATTTTGCATATTAGCAAAATAAATATATCTCAAATTTGTCAGAGACATAGATATATGGATAAAATTATTTAATTTGTCAACTAGTATGGGTCGGGTGTATTGCAAAGTAAGTAGAAATCTTATCATGACAAGTACTATATATAAATAATGGCAATAACTGCATAATAATTATTGCCATTATTTTTACGATATCTATTGTATTCAGGTAAAGTTTTTAAAGTTTCAAATCATCATTCAACATCAGAGCAGTCGTAAGATTGCTCCTGTTTAAGTTTCTGTTTAATAAATGACAGATTAAAAAATATGGGTTCCGTACAAAAAATGAAAAACATAAGAATTCACGCGTGCTCCACGTGCATTCAGCAGCCTTTGCGCTTCTGCTAATGTTTCTTTGAAATAATGCTGTTCAAAATTATTTAATGTATAAGAATAAGTAAGTATGTCAAGTAACATTTTTAAAACGTGGGTGAAACCAAGTAGCACAACTAGTAATTTAATAAAAAAAAAAATCTAAAAAAACTAAGCTCTGTAGTGTTTCTACTCTACGTACGCGGTCGGAGAGAAATATCCGGCTCGCGTCGAGTATCATGTGGAGATTTCGGTTTTTTCGCGTTAATTTATTCGTGCACGGTTTCGCTGGACGTATAGGCTTTTTGTGAATCGCCACGTCATTTTGGGGACATGGGTGTTTTGAATTTCCGCTACTGTTGACATTTCTGTATGTTGCGTATGTCATTTTTCCTGCCCACCCGCTCACGCTAAAACATTTTTTATCATTATTCAAGTTTATGATACGGCTGCGAAAATAGGGACAGCGGTTATGCGCAAAAAACAGTGTAGCTAAAGATGACTTAAACTAACGGAACAGAGTTAAGCAATATAAGTGTAAGTTAAAGTGTAAATTAAATAATTTGAGAAACAAATCATAAAAAATACCTATCCTAACCTAACTTTAACTTTAATCCAATGCGGAATGGTTAAGTATGCTTTAGACCTAGCCCAGTTACGGGGATACAGGGATTTATATCCGTTAGACTTTTAAGGTTATTTTTAGAAGTTAGACTTTTTCTACTAAGGAAGGCCGCATGGAAAATAGTATTTATTACTTTTTTTAAACTCAAAAAAGAGCGCCTCAATTTTAAATATCTTCATGTTTAAAGCTTAAGTTATAGTTATTTTGAGTCTAATTCATACCTGACTTTTCTTTACATTTTCATACTATTCGAAGTGTATCGATATTTACCCGTCGCTGTGCAATTGTTTGCTTTGCAAAATATACACAGAGTTTTGTTTTGTTTGTTTGAATGTTAGATAATTAATTCTACCATGAATTTAAGCGTAAATACATTGGATTACGAAGTAAATAAATGGAACACATGTAGAATACGGTCGTAGTTGATAAATACGTAATAGCCCTAAAACATTGTTAATATTTTTTCACTATTCATTCATAAACCGTTAATGAACGGGCATCTTGATTGCATGTTAGATGTTATTACTTAAATTATAGTGATCATAACCACAAGAACAAAATTTAAGACTTTCTTTTTCGAGAACTTTTGGTGACATCTAGATTTTTCGAGTCTAGCCTTTTTTTTATCACCTACTGCGATCATGCCTCGCCACTTCTTGACAAATACATAGCTACTCGCATGCTCTGAAGACTACGTTGCAACGACTTGTAAAGTACAAATAAGTACCACACTCTTTTTTATATGGAAGTAGCAAACAAGCATGCAGTCCACCTGATGCTAAGTGGCCACTGCCACCCACTAAACACTCAACAAGTGTTTAGTGTTTAGTGGGTGGCAGTAATTAACTCCATATAAAACCAGAACACAGCACATTCTTTGAACTACAATAAAACATTCCAAAGTCTACTGCAAATCGAGACGTGGCGTTAGTGTCGCGTGTGCTTATCTTTCAACACGCGTAAACCTACGCTCAAAAGCCAGTTCATTAATGCTAAACAGCTAATTCGGGATGATTAATCAAATTTTGGTAATTTCAAATCAGTGGGTCGGCTCTAATTATCGGAAATAGGTTATAGCTTCCGCCATATATGATAGTATTGGTTCCCGGAACAAATTAAAACGTTAATTTATGCTCAGTTAAATTATTTTAATTAAGTGAATAAATACCAATACACGGTCGTCTCTTTTTGTTTAAAATTCTATAATATGTAAGATTTTGGAAATCGTTGTAATTATTATCCACTTCAAAGTCGCATACATTTGGTATGTAAAAAATAAAAATATTGTTTTTTACAATACAAAAAAAAAATTGCAAATAAAAAACACTTAGGAGGACTGAGAGTAATAATAAACAAAGCTTTTTTTTATATTATGGGAGTAGCAAACGAGCATGCAGTCCACCTGATGGAAAATGGCTACTGCCGCCCATGGACATCTGTAATCAACCCTAGGTAAGATCAAAGCCTCACCTAAGGTTTGCCACAGATGCGTTTCTACCACTGAGGACTAAGATGGAATGCCTCGGAAAAGTATGTCTCCCTTTCCACACCCCTCAGACCAGAACACAGCAGCGTAAGCACTGCTGTTATGAGGCAGAAATAAGTGGGGCGGTGGTGCTTCCGGAGTCGAACTATAAGAGTTCTACCACTATTATTAAAGAAAAATTCAAATCACATCACAAAGCTATATTTTTTGACTTTTGCCTGTCTGTTCATAAGTTTAAATAATGATTGCATGAAACCAGTACCATTACATTTTAAACTAAATTATTAAAAATATATTTATTGTTCATATATTAAGGTAAATTTTACTAATTACTCAATTTAAATCCATCTCATCTAATAAAAGTTTTGTTTACCTTTTTTAAACGCGGACAAAATCGCGGGGCACACTAGTAAGTACATAATATTACTAAGAAGGGAGTAAAAGAGATGTGTTAGAAAATCACTCATAGGTGATTCCAAGCCGTCAGAATCTGAGAATCGGACATACGTACTAAATATTATACGTGTAGTGAGTACGGTATTGAGCAGCCGTCGCAAATTGCACTGACTCCGTTTCCCTGTATTCGAGATTTGTTCCAAAAATCCCTTTGGTGTTTTTGCCAAGTGACGTCATTTCAAAGCCGAGCGTCGTATTTTCTCATATTCCCCCCCAGAGCGCCATAATTCATGAAAAAATGGATCAACCGTACACCGTCCTCTGTATAAATATACTCAGATTTATACAGGCCGTTCTATTGTAAACAATGATATAAGATCTCTGGAAGGAATCATTGTACTATTGAATGCATCTTTTTTGTTTTTTGAGAGAATGAGAGAGTTTCAGGCCATAGTCCACCGCGCTGGCCAAGTGCGAATTGGTAGACTTCACACACCTTTGAACCCTCAGGTGTGTAGGTTTCCTCACGATGATTTCCTTCACCGTAAAGCAGTAATAATTAACTTCTAATACGCACATAATTTTAGAAAAATCAGTGGTGCCTGGGGTTCGAACCTCGAACCCTCGATTGAGAGGCCGAGATTCAACCATTCGGCTTTCACTGCTCTAATTTTTTTTATATTAGATTGAAATAGGAAATAAGCACGGAGTTTATCTGATTGTGTCACTGCCGCCTATGGACATCAATATGCAACTTTATGTAGAGCGTTCGCAAGGACTACTATTCTTTTTATCTATACTAATATTATAAAGCTTAAGAGTTTGTTTGTTTGTTTGAACGCGCTAATCTCAGGAACTACTGGTCCGATTTGAAAAATTCTTTCGGTGTTAGATAGCCCATTTATCGAGGAAGGCTATAGGCTATATATCATCACTCTAAGACCAACAGGAGCGGAGCACCGATGAAGAATGTTTCAAAAATGTTCAGGGTTTTTTTTTCTAATGAGAGCTTCCGCTGCATGTGCTGCGTAAATGGTTAAAGTTTCGTAAAAATATGTATGACAGAATTAATTCCCTTTAAAAGTTCTAAAAATAAGTTAGCGACAGCATATGTCTATCTTTTCAGGTAAACTCACTGTTCCTTTTTATATGCTAACCAAATTTCTTCCAAAATAATGCATTATTTGCGAACTTGTTTTTATAAATATAATATTTATTCTTATCCAAATAAATACATAAATTCGTTTTCTTTGTAGTAATTAATACGCGGGTTAAACCGTGGGGCGCAGCTAGTATAAAATAAAATACGCATATAGTCACACTACATCCTTGTAAAGCCAGGTACACGGCGATTTATTCCGATGGAGTTGCCACAATATGTCGCCCGGGTCCGAACGACGCGGTGTATCTGCCGATCAGTTACCTTGCAGCCTTGTCAGCCCTGTTACTGTCATATTCAAAATTCAAATATTAACGAATGTTATATTGATCGTGTAAGGTAAATTTTTGATAAGTCTATTAGAGGTGATAGTTACTAGGTGGTAGAATACGGTAGAAGGTACGACTGCCACACTTATTTCTAGCGTAAAGCGTAAAGTTGTGTTCCGGTGAAAGGGTGTGGTTGCCGGCTTACTTATATATGAGGCGACCATTTTAATCCTCGCGAGTAGCAACACATCTGTGATCATCTTCAGATAGAACCCCATTCTATCCGAAGTCTGAAGTAGCAAATGGCTACTTCCATATTTAAAAAAAATATATGTATATAAATGTATCAATACAATCAAGTTTATTTTAAGTGTACCCAAATTGTGTCCTTGAACCGTGAACGACAAACATATTCTTATACCTTTTATATTCGCCCTTCTTCACAAAAGGACATTCCAAAGTGAACAAACTGCCCGAACTATTAAAAGCTAGCTCTATGAAAACTTCGTCCCTTCATTTGGCTAAGCCTGAAAGTTCCAACAATGGGTGCTGAGACTTCGGAAAGACCGAAATTATCCACATCATAAACAGTTGTCCACAATGGTGTCCTGGAGTTTTACTATAAATCATGACAAACACCATTGTGGACTGGCCTTCACTATCACAGACCCGGCTTAGGGTGGCATTCTCTTGCACCGACGTGTAACTTGGTTTACTTTTTCCAGTTTATTGTTAGACCAATTAGAAGTGTTAGACCAGTTAGAATTGTTAGAATAGTACCAAATTATAAACGAGGTAATTATGTTAATACTCGTTAATATTATAATGCATCATTATAATGATAAAAAATTGTTTACACGAAATTTTTTGTATGTTTGCATTTTTTTTAAAGAAAATAATTTATAAATATAGAAAATAGGCCATATAATGTGTATTTTTCTAGCAAAACGGTTACGGAGGTACAAAGGGCTTTAGGATATTAGTGACTTTTTTTAATTACATAATTCTAAACATGCTTAAACACGGTTTCTACAATCATAGCCCCACACTAGGATTTTCTCCTGTATCGTAGGTGCCATGGACACACAAAGACGAATACACAAACACCCTGATCCAGAACAGAAACCTAAACGAACCGGGGATCGAACCCGGGACCCCCTGCGTGTCAGACCAGTATGGTGAGCGCTCCGCCACGCGGGTCGTCTATCCTGTTCTTAACAACGTAGTTACAACTGTTTCTTACTCTTTTACGCAAATATTACTGGTCAGATTTTGCTGAAATTTGGCAAACAAATATATTATTATTATTAACCTAGTCTAACGTAACGTAAAGCAGAAGATTTCTTAATGTAAGGTGTAAGTCTCGGCACTATTTTACAAAACAACTTTTTTGATCGGTTATATGCTCCAGGTCTCTACCATGTTACGGTATTTTGTGTCATGCAAAAAATCTGCATTTTTTTCTTACTGATATTACAATTGCGAAAATTTGTGAAGATGCATGTGTTTGTTACTCATTCGCGCAAAATCATTTGGTCGAATTCGCTAAAATTCGGCGCACAGATAGTTTATTGCCTAGATTAACACATGAAACACTTATTGAAGCGGGCGGAGCCTCGGAATTAATCTAGTGTAACATACAACAGAGGACTTACTCTGCGGTGTATGAGTCGGCCCTATTCGACAGTAAGTCTACACAATCCCTTTATCTAAGACTGCGAATATATCCATGGTTTTCACGTAATAAACAGATCCATTCTTTAACATTCAATGAGTTAGATCAAATACTTAAGTTTACTTACGTTTACGTTAGACTTGTTTTGAGAGTTTATGTACTAGTACTTGTGCGTTTGATTTAATATTATTGATCAATAAATTTATAATTAACGCTTGACTCTAATAACGCTGTCTTTACTCGTAACCCCACACTAGGATTTCATCCCGTGTCGTGGGTACCTTGGGTGGTGGGTATGTACCACACAAACACAAATATCTAGACCCGGCACTAAACTCCAAATTTATTTAATTCAATCTTAGATCTGTCTGGCTGTGGAACGAAGCCGTAAGTCATTGCATGCTAGACCGGTGTAGTGGCCGCTCCCCCACGCGGGTCTTCAAGTTATGGACAAAATAATGCAAATTATGGACTAAATTCGACTAAATAAGGAGTAATGTACAAATGATATTATACAGAAATATATTTTGAGAGCTCCGCAAAAAAATTAATAACGAAAGGATTTTTTAACGTTTACGACTTTCAATGCCCTTAGTACGTTTGACAGTCAGTCGTTTACGTTTTCGCCCATACATTGTAACGTGGTCTTACATTGCACTATTTCTATTTCGATTACGGCCATACGTTGGCTGCCAAATGCGACA
>MOOZ01000188.1:80291-90516 GCA_002930495.1 Cecropterus lyciades
GGAACTTTGTAGGAAAAAGAAACACAAAATAAATTTCTGCCACTTTTGAGGAGTGTATATAGTTAAATTAATACAAAAATAGCCACAGACAAGGAATATCACTACTTGGTGCACAGTAAAAAATGTTTGAAATTAGACCTCTCATTCTTGGAGTCCGAATTTCGAATCCCAAACATGCACCTTTTATTTCAATGCGCACATAACTCCTCAAAGAAGTATGTATCAGACCTAAGCCCTTCTCGCTCAGTAATGAGCTGACGCCGACATAACCTCACACTAAAACCTGGAAAAACGTGGATACACGAAACTGGAGTAGTAAACCAAAGGCAAAGAATTTAAATGATTTTTAATCAAGCTTGTAACCTAGAACCTTAGTTCTGAGAACTTAAAATTAGAACTTTTTTTTTTTAAACACGCTTTCTACACTCATAGCCCCACACTAGGATTTTCTCCTGTATCGTGGGTGCCATGGACACACAAAAACGAATACACAAACACCCAGACCCAGAACAGAAACCTAAACTCATCATTCAGATTTCTGACTGGCCGGGGATCGAACCCGGGAGCCACTGCGTGTCAGACCGATATGGTGACCGCTCCGCCACGCGGGTCGTCAAAAACTTACTTATCTTTTTAACCAAATTTATTTTAAAATTATTCTCTACTTTGAAATCGCCTGTATTTTTATTGAAACTTCTTTTTATTTAAAGAAATAACAGACGTCATTTAAAATCGCCGATCATCGAGCGAGACAAATCCATTTAAGGAATTTGTATCCGTAAATTTTCGTCACATCGGAATCCTTAGTAAAGCTGCTACCAGATTACAGCGTTCACTTGTAGCAGCGTGTTCCATGTATCGCAGTTTATTGGGTCGTGATGAACGGTCAGTTTAAAGATTAAGAGAGATTGAATGCTTCTGGAGAAGCTTTAGGGATTTGTTTTACAGTTTCTGTAGATCCAGCATTTAATTTTCTTTGGTAAAATTTTTCGACATTATTCTATCCTTTTACATATTGCTAGTAAATAAATATTTTTATTATTCATTAATTATAGTTAAATAATTATTCTTAATATTTAAATATTAGAATTGAAATAATCATATTTAATATGATATGATGTCGGAAGCTTTTTGACTCTCTCAAATAAATTGACACGTTGAAATAAACAAGAAAAAAGAAAAAACAATAATGAACGAATATTAATTGTGTTTGTTTTTTTTCTTTCTTGAGTATTAATTTTCTCACTACTTAATGGACATATTTATTATATTTGTTCGCACTCATTACATTTAAGTTTTTTGTAGAATTCCTAGTTCGTAATTATAACCATATGACTTATAATAACGGTTTAAGCTATTTATTTTCTAAAAGAGTACAACTCACAATAGAAAATACATTTTAGTTTTAAATATTATAGTTTATATCAATTCATATCACTATAATTAATTTAAGAGTAGTGATTGCAAACAAAATTATTCACCAACAGAAATGTAAACTTACGTATCTTTTCTTATCCGACTGAAGTAGCAAACGAGCATGCAGTCCATCAGATGGTAAATGGTTACATCGCTCAAGGACATCTGTAAACATCTTCATATGGAACAATGTTTCTAATTGAAGTCGATCACAGATGCATTGCTACTCCCGACTAATCTTAGTCCATAAATAGCCACAGACAAGGAATATCACTAATTCATGATGAGATGACCATCTGGTCCTCTCATATATAAGTGAGCCGGCAACCACATCCTTCCACCGAAACGCAAGAACTGCTTCTCGCTAGAAATAGACTATTTCACTTAATATTATAAATGCAAATGTTTGTGAGGATGTATGTGTGTATGTTAGTTTCCACGTAAAAACTTCTAGTGGGATTTCGCTGAAATTTGGCGCACAGATAGTTTATATATATTATTAACACATGGAATATTCATTACCGTGGCAAATCTGACCAAAGCAGGCAGAACCGCGGGAATAAACTAGTATTTTTATATATCTTTTAAATGGGAAACAAAACAATTCGTTTGCTTGCGAATATATAAGAGAACTGTGAGGGCGGATGTTTTTTTTTTACGGGTAAGTAATGCAGAATAATTACCCATTAAAACAAAACAATATTACGTACAATCACTTTAATCTGTTCGCATCCTACTAGCGTCTATTCATCATTTGTAGTCTGTTCTGTAAAGCCAGAGTAAGACATTGTTTCACTGTACTTTCTTTCTTTTCTTTTCTTTTGATTAAATTCACTGCGAGCTGAAATGGACCGTTGGATTCAACTTTGCCACTGTTTTCTTTGCAACTAGAAACTAGAAGTAGTTTAAATTAAATTTCCGGATTAATTCAATTAGTTAGTTTTGAGTATTGTTACTCAGGATAAAGTACCGTTGGCACAAGAATTTCTTTTGAAAATCAAATATAATAGGTATTGTAAGAGCCGTCCCTTTAGAATAGATCTATTAGTCCGGGATTAGAATAGGGCTACGGTGTCCGACAGGCAGTGTCGTAAGAGGCGACTAAAAGGTGGCTTCCAGGGTTGTGGGCTCGAACCGTCCAGCCGAGTGTCCCCAGGAAGGGCGGCGGTATGTGTGGTCGCATAAAGTTTCCTCCTTGGAAAAATAAAATAAAATTATTGTAACAGCACAGATATTACTTTAACATAAGTTATATTTATAAACTACCTGAATCCTATGTGCATCTGTAATCAATCCCAGATAAGATCAGTCTTGTTTGAGGTTGGCCACAGGTGCGCCCCTAAAGGACTCAATTGAAACGCCTAAGATCGCCTCTTATCACCCTTAAGACTAGAACACAATAACGCTTAAATTTGCTATTAATGTCTAATAATAGCAGATTCTGTCTAGAAACGGGTGTAAGGTTGGTGCTTCCGGTGTCGAACTACAAAGTGTCCTTCAAATATATTTATCTGCCCGAGCTTCAGATAACAATAACAAATTGCATAAGAACATTCGCAAATACGTATCCGTACTCACTTCAGTCTGTTACTAATATGTTTCACATCAATATTTCCACTCATAAACAATAGAATACCAGAAAGGCATCGCAACTGCGTGATTTTCTCCCAGCATTCCTTCACAAAGGGTCTGATCGAAAGCACTTTTGATTTAAAATTCCACTTTGTATAAGGGTTTCGGCACAATATATTAAAGATTTCCTAATTTACTTGTAGTTATTTCCCTGTCACAATGATGACAGAGTGAATAGGAATATGCTAAGATGGATCATTTATTTATTTTTTCTTTTTTTTTTATGAAGGTGAAGGTTATAGAACTATTTGTGGTTCGACTCCGGATGCACCACCGCTTCACCTATTTCTGACCAATAACAGTAGTGTTATGCGCTGCTGTGTTCTGGTCTGAAGGTCTAGTCTTATCTGAGGTGAATACAGATGTCCATGGGCGGCGGTAGCCACTTACCATCAGATGAACTACATGCTCGATTGCTACTTCCATAGTGTAAAAAAAAGTAAATTTCGAGTATGCCACCTGGTGATAAGTAATACTTTTTTTACATGTATTTCTTTTTCTTCAAACCTTTCTTTAAATACCACTGCATAGTAGTTATTATAAAACTAAAATTGATATAACGGTTAATAATTGCAATCAAACTACACAAAATTGTTTCAATTGACTTTCATGCAATGGAAGAGATAGGGTATATAAAATATTAGCTCACTTTCATATGAGGCGACCAACTTAGTCCTCGTGACGACCCACGTGGCAGAGCGGTAACCATATCGGTCTGACACGCAGTTGGTCCTGAGTTTAGATTTCTGTTCTGGATCTGGGTGTATGTGTATTCGTCTTTGTGTGTCCATGGCACCCATGACACAGGAGAAAATCCTACTGTGGGGCTATGAGTGTAGAAAGCGTTTATGTTTATGTCCTCGGGTGTAGAAACGCATCTGTGATTGACTTCAGATAGAATCCCTGGTCTATATGATACACTTACTATGGACTGCATGCTCCTTTGCTACTTTAATATTATAAAAAAACACGGATTAGTAAAGTGAATATACTACCCTTAGTACGTGAAATGCTTTCACGATTCCTCTGTTGTTTTCTTCATTTCCTTGAACAAAAGAAGATATATTATGCATGTTAAATAAATATCTTTGTCTTTGACGTTCAATTTTAGTATCATAAAATACAGTCACAGGGTTTCAAAAATTGTACACTTAAGCTCCAAACTAGGATTTTCAGGAGAAAACGACATAGAAATATCGTGGGTGCCGTGGATTTACAAAGACAAAAACATGAACACACAGATTTAGAACAGGAATCTAAATTCATCATTCAGGTGTTTGTCTGGCCGAGGATCAAATCCTTAACCCACTGTTAAGGCGGTATTTTCACATTTGAACGAGCATTATGGGTGAAGTTACTGTTAGCAGAGACCAAAAATGAACGCACATTACTTATATCATGGCAACGATGACTTTGTAAACATAGACTTCATTTTTCGTCTTAAATATTAAGTAAGGTCAAAGGAGAACTATGCAAGCATCCAAACCTTCACTAATTCCAACCTGGGACCCTTTACAAGGTGATTGCCCCGCGTGAGACAATGCGCCGGTCGTCATAAAAACAAAATGTTCGCTGACAGTAGATTAACTTTTAAAGCCAAATTCCTTTCTTAATTGAATTCCTTTTCATGCAAACCTGGTCTGGAGCAGACATTCACCTTCAAATCAGTCCATTTTATTTTATATTTTAAAGATGGAAGAACCCTTTATGGGTCCGTTCCGGGGGCAACACTGCCACACCTATTTCTGCCTAATAACTATGTATAATATGCGCTGCTGTGTTTTGGTATGTAGGGTGTGGTAAGGGCGACATACTTATCCGAAGCTTTCCTCAGGAGTCCTCAGGAGTAGCAACACATTTGTGGCCAACCTCAGACAAGACTCTGATCTTATCTGGAGTTAATTACAGATTTCCATTGGTGACAGTGGCCATTTAACATCAAGTGGACTGTATGCTCGTTTGCTATTTCAGTATTAGAAAAAAGAATCAAAATAGTGGTCAGGTTTATAAACCTGATGATAAACTTGATAGTATTTTAGATGAATGGAATGGTTTAAAATTGCCAGGTGGTAGAACTAGTATAGTTCGACCGGGGAAGTAACACCGTACACCTATTTCTATCATGAAGCAGTATTTGCGTTTCGGTGGAGGGTGTGGTTGCCGGCTCGCTTATATACGAGGCGACCATGTTTGTCCTCAGGAGTAGCAACGCATCTGTGATCGATTTCAGATAGAACCCCTGATCTATATGTAGTTGCTTAGAGATGTCCATGGGCGGCAGTAACCACTTACCATCAGGTGGACTGCATGCTCGTTTGCTACTTCGGTCTGATAAAAAAAGATTTAGGACAGCTTCCACTCGCATCAACTGGAAGGAGAGAGTATTAGTGAACTAACTGTGGCGAACTAAGAAAGGAAACTAATGAACTGTGGCGGCCCTCCAAAATTCGGTTTGCACGATAATTTTAGCTGCGTGCAAGATGTGGAATGAATTTCTTTTAAAGGTATTCCCGGAGTAAAATAGGTGTAAAAAGGGCTCCTCCAAACCGGTGTCGGATAGTCGACTCCTCTGATGTTTCAAATATCAATTGATCACGGTGACTAACTATCGGGCATGAAATGAAATTTGAAATATAATTTCTTTATTTTGCATCGGCCTTTGGGGGCACTTACAACTCGACAGTTAGAATATTTTTTTGCACTACCACCGTTTACCGTCTGCTTTATGGCTAATAAGTCAAACACTCATCTTACTACTGCCGAGGGCTAAGATGGTCGCCTCATAAAAAATGAGTCGGCAACCACACCCTATTACCGCTTGAACAGATAAAATTTTAACCAATAATTGAAACCGAAGTCTATGGCATAGTACATAGTCCGAAGTTATTAGCCTTGCTATTCAACGAGGTAATGTTGCCAGCATTCTGGGAACTCATCCTAGGGACAGCAATTTGGACGCAGCTTTTTATATTTAATTTGACAATTTGTTTCTTTTTACATTTAAGTTATATTTTTTATACATTTTATTAAAATAGTTAGTTTATATTTTGTTACATCCAATTTAATAATAAATTAACTGTCCCGAAGTGGTCGACATATTTTGCTAAATTACAACGATGAATCTATGTCCTACAAGTATAATATATGAGCCCCAGCACCAGTTTTCCAATTTAAAAAAATGTCAAAATCGGTTCACCCAGTCGAAAGTACCGAAGGTTCAAACATACAATTTTTTTGAAGTCGGTTAAAAAAAACTGGTTTACCCTAAATATAAATAAGGTGGCGGTAACTCCCCGGTCGAACTACACTCATTCTACCGCCTAGCAAGTATTACAACTCCTTCGAATTATGCAACATAGCGTTGGAGGATCAACGACCATGCTCCGTGCAGGGTTGAAGACAATACTTATATATTTGTAAAAGTGACGCTTTTCTTGTTTTCGATGTTTTTTTGATGAGGTAACATAGGAAGATTTTTTTTATGAGACTGAAGTAAAGGTGGTATGGTTTGAAGGTAGTGGAGCTCTTTGTGGTTCGACTCCGGTAGCCCCACCGCCACACCTATTTCTGTCCAATAACAGCAGTGTTATGCGCTGTTGTGTTCTGGTCTGTAAGGTATGGTAAGGGAGACATACTTTTCCGAGGCATCTTAGTCCTCAGGGGTAGCAACGCATCTGTAGCCAACCTTAGGTGAGACTTTGATCTTACCTAGGGTTGATTACAAATGTCCATGGGCGGCAGTAGCCACTTACCATCAGGAGGACTGTATGCTCGTTTGCTACTTCCATACTATAAAAAAAAAGTAGCAAACGAGCGTGCAGTCCACCTGATGGTAAGTGCTAACTACCGAGGATGGACATCTGTAAGCAAGTTCATATAGTACAGATCTGTTGCTACTCCCGAGGACTAAGATGTTCGCCTCATGTATAAGTGAGCCGACAAGCACACTCTTCCACCGAAACGCAAGAACTGCATCATACTAGAAATAAGTGTAGTGGTGGTACTTCCCGGGTCGAAGAGATTACTAAGAAAATCATGCAATCGTCTCGAACCGTACTTCAATTGTTATTAATGCTACAATCATGTAAATATGTAATATTATTCGGTCTTATATTCTTACATAGCCAAAGCTTCAGTGTCAAAAATATATTTTCAATAAATTGTCTGTTACTATTTCACAGTTGCTAGTTACTAATTCATAATTTCAGTCTCTCAATCTCTTTGGAAAAACTCTCTTTGGAATTTGTTGCGTGCATATTTGACTACATTTTAAAACCGGCTGCACAAACTTCGATTTAACATTAGTACAAAAACAGCTGACAGTTTCATTCCAAAAATATGAAGACTTAAATAAAATTTAGATCTTCAAGGTTATTCGGGCGAGCCACCGAGTTTTGTAAATACAAACCAAATTCTCACGTTTATCCCACTTTCCAAATTCCCATTTCCAAAGTTATTTTAACGAAAAAAGCTAAAGTGCCAGCCCTATCCCTGACGTTGATTGATGCATGTTCCCCGATCACGATAGGGTTGTAGAGCAAGATTGTAACTTTTTGAGGAAATTGTGGTTATCGCTTTTTGTTGAGGCGGAAGGTGCGAGATTAATTTTGAGTAAGTTTAGTGAATTAGGTGCTCGAGATAACGTTCGAATCGTCAGCAATTGAGATTTGATGACATAGATAGGACATGTTTGAACTATTTCGTAGCATGTTGTATCACTTTCTGATTTTCTGGAAAATACTTAATTGGTTAGACAACTGATATAACTATTTTTGCCTTACGAAATCAGTATCATAAGCCACAGTGTATGAGTGTTTATAAGAGAAGCTTAGGAGAAGCCCCTTAGTAATATTCCAACAGGGAAACCTGTCGTGTTTTTCGCTGACAATTTTAGAGACTATTTTATGGTTAAGTGTACATATTTATTATACTATTAACCATGGCAATATATTATAATCATGTAATTAAAGCATAATGTAATGGAATCAATATTGTTAACTTACTTATTGAATTAACTACTATTATAATGTGACTGCTACAGTACAACGTGTAACAAAATTTCGACGATATCTATACATATAAATAAAATTGAAGTGTCTATTTGTAATATCAAAATAACAGCTTTTTACCAAATGCATATGGAAGTATATACGTATACGTATATACGATACTGATAACAAAACATCAATTAGTAAATTTTTTGTCTGTCTGTCTGTTTGTTTGTTCTGGGTAATCTCTGAAACCGCTGGACCGATTTTGACGGGACTTTCATTGTTGGATAGCTAATGTCATAAGGCGTAACTTAGAATACTTCTATTTTAGATAACGTAATAAAAATTAAAACCTAAGAAACCGCGCGCGCTCTACGCGCACGCAGCGACCGTCACTGCCGCTAATGTCAGTTCACTATCAGTTCTCTCTGAAACAATGCTATAATGTTGAAATTGTATAAGGTCTAAAATTTGGGCTAAATGTAACTATGTCAAGTTACATTTTTTAAACGTAGGACTCAGCTAGTAACATAAAACTAATATATACAATTTTTAAGTGGTCTGTTTATTAGCTTTCATTTCATGTACCTACATATTGTCATGATAATGAATAAGTCATCTATAGCAACTCCTTGTTTCACAGGCGCCATTTTTAAAAATATATAGCTTATATCACTCGATGTCGAACTGATACGATTTAAATGATATGTCATATGTTACAATCCGTCAAGGCATAGCTGTAGAGCAAGGGTAGGCAACTTGATCAGAGCTAAGATCGAATTTTTACTGATGAAACCCCATGGGATCTACCATTTATGTATACAGCTTAAAATTTTATATGAAACAGTATAATAACGACAGTTTTGCATTTAAATAGTATGTATATTTGCTTTACCGCGATCGACTCGACTAATAGCCGCGATCGACCGGTTGGCTACCCCTGCTGTAGAGCGTGCCAAAGAAATAGACAGACGCTCGAAAAACATTCACCTCCTTCCGACGCAGTCGGATAAAAAATCAGAAATTCGACCAAACAACAAATAATTACACCAATCCAAAACACCTTTACCATTTTCACAAAAGTCGACTCAAAGGAAACAAAGAGAGCACGCCTCAAACCTTGAAGCTCACATCCTAAAGAGAAAACGTTTTGGAGCCGTGTACAAAGTCCTTCTACACGAGTTGCCACAATACAGTTATATCAAATGTAATTCAAACTAGAGGTGAGGCTGGCGGTATAAAGAATTCTATCAACGCGGCATTCACGCCTTTTCACATTTGGACGAGCATTATGGATGCGGTGTTACTAAGAGCGGTGAATTTATAAGCTGACGCATTTTTTTTAGTTTCGTAAGTTTAAGACGTTTCCAGTACTAAATATATGAAATAATGTCCTAGTATACATTTTGGTCTATATGTGTCGGAAGTTATCTTATTTGTCAAGTTGTAAAAATGCTTTAAATATTCAGTATATTTAAAGTTGCCTCTACAGTCACAAAAATCAAAGAAATCTTCACATGTTTTCTGTATTTTTACAGATAAAAAGCTAACGAGCATGTGACCATCACATTATTGCGACACTCTGGTTTCACCTGATGGGAGATTATATTATAATAGCCAGGAAGATGTTAATACCTATTTCCTGGATTTTGTCTCGTAAGTTGCCTCCTACAACATCCATGGGAAAAAATTGTGTAATGCTATTCAAGACCGACTACATGGTATACAAGTTCTTATCCAATTCTATTTAAAGACCTACCTAAACTCGATCATTAACGTTACTTATGAAGACTTAATGTCTACTTTTAAAATCATACCCTATACCAATAAAACTAGTCTAGGCATAAAAGCTCAGCACAGTTTATTTAAAGAAAAAACAATGGTGGTGATGAAGTGTGAAAGTTTGTTACTTATTTTTTATAAAATATATAGGTAAATCCGCTTACACTGGCACCCTACACGTTCCTCCCCTCGCCATGACGACTCAGATGAAATAAACTGTGCAATCTAAGATACCATTCGCTGTTACTGTGAGGTGTGATATGAACATTTGAACTCGAGAGCTGTGGAGGTTTATTTGAAATGTTTTCTTGATTTGTGGTTTTGGTGCTTTTTATTTATGACAAGTTTGGTATTTCTTTGCAGTATACTGTTATTCACTTATTAATGTTTGGGTTATATATTTT
>MOOZ01000188.1:100383-112542 GCA_002930495.1 Cecropterus lyciades
TATAGACCAGTATGCATGCCAATTACTGGTGTGTACATAAGTCGCCAATAATTCAAGACGTGTTAAGCGTGGTATAATGAAAAAATAAATACGAAAAACAAATACAATTTAAACAATAATTTAGGTTGATTTATTACACAGATGAAGAGCAAGCTTCCTTTTAAGGGAAAGAACAGAGTCGTTGAAAATATCTAAGTTATCATTCGTGGCAGATAATCGATTGTACTCAGCGCATATTCGTGTGATCGGAGAACAAAGTTAAAAATAATAATCTTGTCTAAAGCATATTTTACTTCGCATATGCAAAATTCGGAATGAATTTCCCCTGGAGAGTCCTCAAGACGCAATGATATTGCATTTTTCTTATAGGATGCAGAAAGAGCTCTCTATTACCACGGCTTTCATAATAATACTCATTTTTCTAAAAAAAAAATCTCTATCTTTCCAGAATACAAATTAATTATAACTTAAATATTCACTTAGAATGGATGAATTACAAAAGGTGTAATAGAATGGCGGTTCGTAGTGGCTGTAGCAATAGAGCGATAATAATAATATATCGTTGAAAAATGAGTAAATTTATTTTGAAAACTAGTTTAATAACAGTCTTTGTAATAAATTCCTTTAATTATACACTCATATTTTGGTGTGCATAGAAATACTTGTTCCGTCATATTGGGTCGCTCGCCATATTGTATTTAGAATAACTTTACTAAGCTAATCATGCATTGTCATACGAGATAAGCGTGTATATAATTATTTATAATGTAATTACAACTTAATCGGTTGGGGTTACCTCGTTATGAATTCAGTTGCAAAATTTCAGTAAGTTGCAAAAAAAGTAAATAAAAGCTTGTAAAAGTAAATTTTTTTACCTTTTTTTTTATCATATCAGAAGTAGCAAACGAACCTGCAACCCACCTGATGGTAAGTGGCTACTGCCGCCCATAAGTGATCAAAGTCATCACCTAAGGTTAGCCACAGATGCGTTGCCCTGAGGACTAAGATGGAATACCTCGGAAAAGTATGTCTCCCTTACCACACCCTTCATACCAGAACACAGCAGCCCATAACACTGTCATTATTAAGAAGAAATAGAAGTGGTGGTGGTGCTTCTGGAGTCGAACCACAAAGAGTTCTACCACCTTCCTATCACAAGTGTCTCTGACTACTTATTACGAAGCCCCGGCTACCAGTTGTTAAGGATTTTCCTAAATAAACGTATTTTTATTATTTATTGTATTTTACCTTCAAAGAATATATATCCAGCCATCAACTCTTTGAGCAGACCTTAAAGTTAGTCATAGGCCTTTCTCAATGGAGTTTTGTTAATATTTCTCGCACCTGACATGCTTGTTGGTGATCGCAGTGGGTTGATATTACACTGGAAGACGCTGCTGGCTGACTCCTAGATTTCCTTAATCGCCTTATAAGACTTCCTTGGGAAGAGAGAGTAGTGCTCATCAAGCCCGACACCACACATCACTCAACGATTTACATACGTTAAATTCTGTTATAAATATTACACCCGACACTTCCATGCAGCATATCGACAGCACTGAATATTTAAAAAATATTTGGGCACCCGCCCGCGGTTGTGACGTCCGATCGATATGATCTCGATACGGAAATTACTATGGGAAGTCGGGTGTCCGTAATAATAAACATTGTGAACGAAATTATTAGGGTTCCTTAATATTGTCAGAGGTTCAGAACAATTTTATCAAAGTCAATTTTTATACATAGCTGTACCAAATATGCGTTACATACGTATAAGTATGCAACGTAAATAAAAGAGAGAAAAGTGGAAATCTAACAAAACGTCTTTTGTTTACTTAATACCAATTTTAATCACAAAACCGTAAATATTCATTACATATAGATTTTTTCATACAAATATAAAATACATTGTAGATAAGTTATGAATAAGGTATGGCAAACATAAAAATATTTATTTATTGTGTTTTAGTTCAAAATTCAGTTGCAAGATCCTTACATACATACGAACTAAAAAGGGAAAACTAAAACTTAAAATGTAGTATACCAGAGCATCGATTGGGTGCGATTGGGTAAGCCAGCCGCCTAAACACTATTTACTTATACAGAGACCTTTTATTTTGTTAGATTACAACGACGAATCTATGTTCTACAAGTATATGAGTTCGTCGCTCATCGATCGCTGAGTTCAGGGTAATTTTTTTCATTAAATTATGATATCATAGAAACCTAATGTTCATTTTAAGTTTCATGAGAATTGGATCAGTAGAAGCTGAGTTATTCGTCTATTTGTCACGCACATATTTAATGCAAATTTAAGACTTATACGTTTTTCTCATTGCCCTGTCAAAAATGAACCAAATTAAAATAGGACCCAACGGGAAGCACCATTCAAATATATTTTTTTTCAAAATCGGTTCGTCCTATCCACAACTTCGATGTATCAAACATAAAGAAGAAATACAGTTGAATTAAGAACATTCTCCTTTTTTGAAATCTGTTAAAAATAGTTGTGGCGTGGTGACACCGGGGTCATACCTTACGGTCACACTTTATAATAGCCGAAATGACTTAAGCAGTGCGTTGGCTGCTATAGAACGCGTTTGCTTTCAATATTTTATAGTAATACGTCACGGAATCTAAGTCCCAACGTGCTACGGTCGTATACACAAAAATAAACCGTAATTGAATTATATAAAACCGAGAATTGTATGCTCCAAGCCGGCACATTATCGCACCTTTGCTTGCTGTCTTTAGTAAATATTTGCTCGTATATTTCTTTTATCTCCGTGATATTGTTTTGCTAAAATCAATGCTGTGTTTCGACTTTCTTTTTAGCGCAAAATGTCTGTGAAAATTTCAGTAGGTTGTCAGAATGTGACGGCTTTATGATTCTTTTTAGGAATTGTGTACGTGTTGAGTGAAATGAAAGAATATGCGTACAGGCGATTATATCCGCAGATTCAAGTTTTATTCTGTATTGCGGTAAGATTATTAAGAATGAGTATTATATATATTCATGACAATTATAACAATGTATATAGCATTACTATTTGTACACTTGAAGGTGTTAGAATCCTTTGTGGTTCGACTCCGGAAGCAATACCACCTCACCTAGTGGAGTTTTGGTCTGAAAGGGTTGTAAGGGACTTATTTATCCGAGGCTTTCCAACTGGCGAACCTCAGGTAAGACTCTTCTTATATATCTTCTTTATATATATCTTATCTGAGGTTATTACAGATGTCCACAAGTCGCAGGAGCCACTTATCATGTGGATTAAATGCTCGTTTACAATATTTTAAATTTATTAAAAACACGTTGTTATAAAACAGAGATTTGAAAAGCACCTACTTATCAAGGTATATAAGTAATGGTAAGAACGATTCATCAGCCTTTATAGTCCATTGCTGGATGAAGGCCTCTCTAATAAGAGTTTTGCCAATAGTCACTGCGTCTGACATGCATGTTGCAGTTACAAAAAAACGCTGCAGTCCATCTCCTGGATCTTGTAACTCAGTCACCTCCTACAACATCCACGGGAAGAGAAGAAGTCGTGCTATTCAAGACCGACATTATATCCATACATATACATATCACTTATATATGAGGCGACCGTCTTAGTCCTCGGGAGTAGCACCGCATCTGTGATCGACTTCAAATAGAACCCCTGTTCTATATCTGAAGTTACTTACAGATTTTCATGGATGGTAATAACCAATTACAATCGAGTGGACTGCATGCTCGTTTGCAACTTCAGTCGAAAAAAAAACATTTGCTCTCAGCTATCAAGCATTAACTGTCGGTTAAAACCAAAGAGGAACGCTTCAGTGTTTATTAACAAAATAAAACTGTTAGAACGCAAATCCGTTACAAAAATCCGGAAAGCTTTTAATATTACGTAAAGCCTCTTTAAATAAAACGCAAGACAATTGTGAAATCCTTTCCAAATTAGATTTACAAAATTCTCATGTAATTTAATATTTATAATGGCTAGTTTTTGAAGGTTTGTCAATAATTTCGCAAATTATGCGGTATTTATGATATAGATTTGTTAGGTAAGCGATTGAAAAGAGTGGGAAGCTAGCTCTTCTTTAAAGCAATCTATATAATAGAATTGACGTCTGTTTTGGTGATTCAAATATCCTTGACAAGAATATACATTTAATTGTCACTAAACAACTATTTATCATAACGTTCGATGTGATTTTTGAAGTAAAATTTCTGTAAAATCTTTGTCATTTGAAACTCGATGATACAAAAAATGCGTCATGATAAGGAAACAAACACATAAATGTATAGGATTAGGTCGGTGAGAAAATGAAATAAAATGCATTACACAATATTTTATATTGTAGGTCTATTATCTATTATTATTAATACTATATATAAAAATTGTTATCTTTCATCACTGATCTCGTAGGCTACTTTTAAACAGTTTCACTTTTGTCATGTATGAGTTGTACATACATACTTTTTTAGTTGAGAAACTATCTAGTTGAACTTTTCTACAAGTATTTCCGTCCAATTTAAACGAACGTACTAAATGTTTATTCAATTAAAAGTTAGATATAAGCGGTAGTCCTACGAATAAATTTGTCTTAGCAAATAGTGTAATTAAAATTGGTCGCTTTTGTATTTGTTTCTCACTCTCATATGGCAGAAAAGAGCGAGAGGCAAATAAGAAAGCTGCTATTATATATTACAACCCTCATTCTAAGTCAAGTAGAAGCACTTAATCATTCCGTTGTTTATTAGTGGCAAAAAGCTTGAATAATCACCGTCATTGTAATAGGTATTTCAAATAATTAATTGTTGTGTGTGTTTAGCCCAGTGTGTTATGCGCATGCGTTGACGGGTTGAGTAGAGACTAAATGTTTGGCGTCAGAAATGAGACATCAGTTAGGACGTATTCAGTACAACATTCAATTTAAGTACTTGGTTTTAGTTAATTATCGAGTATTACTTTGTTTCGTTTTAATTGTGTTTTTTATAACTGATTTTGATTGAAGCAAACGAACACGCAATCCATCAGATGGTCACTGACATCCATGAACAACCAACTAACCTCATATAGAGGATACAGGAACTTAAAATCTTACATAGATACGTTGCCACTTCTCAGAATTAAGACGGTGGCCTCATGTCTAAGTGAGCCGTCATTCACACACATCAAAATGTACATATACCACTGGTACAAACATATTTGTGTATATGTATGCGTATGTAAAAACAACCGCGGTAGTACGTTTTAATTGGTATTTTGCTTCCTTCTGTTTACACATGTTTATGTTCAATATCACAAGTGAATTGAACGCAGACATTGATATTTTATTTTTATGTAAAGTATAATTTAGAGATAAATGAATGTATTCACCATAACTACTAGTATCAACGGACAAATATAATTGATTTCAAAGTTAGCTGAGTCAGATTACAAACCCAAAAATTAATAGAAAGGCCTTAGTAGCATTAATAATCATAAGAAAATCAATAAAAAACTTTTTTTTATTTTAAATGTTGAATCGACAAAATAATAAATTGATTGTTTTAATAGCGTTGAAATTACTCTCTTTCCATTTAATCCGGTATACAAGCTCAATAGGAACTGAAATAGCATTTCGGCTGTGTTAATCCAAAAAATAAAATCAGATCCACAGCGTAAAGTACCTGTAGTCCCGAAAAAGCGTTTTAAAAGAAGCTGAAAAATAATTTCATTCAAAAATATGAAATACCTTCGACTATTTAATTAATGATTATTATGTGTTAAAATCTATGCAAATAAAGAGCATTTGGTGGGTGTGTTAACAAGTATTCTTACATGCAAAGAGTTTTTCTTATATTATATATAAGTATTTTTAGAGTGTAAAAATATAGTTACCAAGGACACACATAATATATAAACAAACACCTAAGCCCAGAAGGAAGAACTAAATCAATCATACATTTCAATGTAAAAAGTTGTAGGTAATATCAATTTGACCGAAATAATAATAATAATCATTTGTTTCAGATATACACTGTTCATTGTTTAGAAGGTGGTAGAACTCTTTGTGGTTTGACTCCGGAAGCACCACCGCCACATCTATTTCTGCCTAATAACAGCAGTGTTATGCGCTGTTGTGTTCTGGTCTGAAGGGTATGGTAAGGGAGACATACTTTTCCGAGGCATTCCGTTTTAGTCCTCAGGGGTAACAACGCATCTGTGGCTAACCTTAGGTGAGACTTTGATCTTACCTAGGGTTAATTACGGGTGTCCATGGACGGCAATGGCCACTTACCATCAGGTGGGCTGCATGCTCGTTTGCTACTTCCATACTATAAAAAAATTCAATAAAATAAAATACTAATCTGTAAAAGAAGAAGGCTGCAGGTTAGTTTATATGTAAACTTATACGCTGACTACAGTATGACACATCTCAAATAGGCTTAGGAAAACATAGTTCAACCATTGACGGAAACTTCAATCTCATTTCAGCTAAACCTGACAAGTTTGACAACTTAAGAAAATTTTATTAAATTACCACGTCATTCCGAAAAATAATAAACTCGTGAGTGTGAATTAATTTATAATCAACCTTTATTTTATTACTCAAACAACAAACATTTTAAATGGTGGAGTTTCAAATAATTAATTGTCGTGTGTGACGTGTGTTGGAGGCCTGTGAACTGCGCATGCGTGCTCGGGTAGCACGAAGCGGGTTGAGTAGGGGTTCCATACGCGTGGGTTATATTAGGACGGGTCTTGTTTACATTGTAAATAATTATGTTTGTAAACAGGTATTAAGCGACATTTTCCTTGTTTTTAAAAGCTTTTTAAATATGCGAAATAATTTTGGTGGATACTAGAAATGTATAAACTTTTACATAAATATTTTATAGATATTCAAAAATATAGAATTGTATTGCATTGCAATATTATTTGATATATACGTTAATTTATTTTGATACATAAGTGTTTAACGTTATAAATCCGAAAGGTAAGACTTAGTTATTGAATTGAAAAATACAAAACATGGAAATATATCCCCAAAGTAGAGTATTTAATAATAAAATCAGTTTTATAAAAATATGCCTACATTCTGAGTAATTTATTCTTCAGATATTTTTTTGGATATTTAACATAAACTTTGTAAAACATTTCCACCCAGAGATCCAAAAACACAGAGCAATTAAATAAAGCCTAATTAAAAGCCTGCTCTGAGGCTGGTTAGTACAAACATGGACACCCTAACTGCAGCCTCCAGCCCGAGAAGGTTCATATTGACCTATACGTATACGAGTACTCTCAGAGCTTTCAGCGTGCGAGCGGGAGAAGCGATATCACAGTACAAATTTTCATACGTACGAAAGGAACGGATATAGAGAGACACACGGCCGGGCCTACACAGTTCAGTGTGGCCAACGCCGGCGGACGCGACGGCGCGTTCGAATTTTGAATTTTGAATTTGGAATCGGATCGTAGTGTAGTGGTTATACCAGTGGTGATCACGTTGTACCGTTGTATTGTTATAGTGTTGTGACTGTGATTATTTCGTTCGGAGTGACATGCAATGTAAGTATTTTTAAGAGTAAGGTAATGAAAGGTTAGGAATGGGGTCGATGTCATAAATTGTTTATTTACAGGTCGTTTTCATTTATGTAGCATACCGTGGGGAGAATGGGGATTTGAAACGTAAAAGAACAATTAGATAAAGCGAAGAAATCGGCCTTTTGATGTGATTCCTAAGACTTCTAGAACAAACTATTACTCTTTATTAACCGACGTTTCAAAGGAAACAAGCGATAAATATTATTAAAAATATTTTTGTAAGACATATCATTTAGACATTTTAAGCGTCAAATATTATTTTCTATTAAATATAATAATGTATTAAGCAATGATTTTAATGATGAATAAATAAGAATATATTTATTTTATTCGGATTATTTTATTCATTAGGGAAAAATATAGTAACTAAATCAATTTAATTTTAAGATTTTTCTTCTACACTATGAGGCCAATGGTTTTAGATGTTCATAAAATGCAAAATGTCTGCGACTGAAATATCTAAAGCACAGCTAGTAATTTAGGTCACTGTATCTTCTGTTTATCTTTCTTTTCCACAAGAGCAATAATAGAAAATGCTTCGTCCCATATCTAAGATAGGCTAAGAGCTCCGTGGCACATTATTAGCTTCCAGTTGCCATTACCTACTTGTAAGATGGATACTGGACGACTTAAACGTAACGAAAGATAATACATACGCTTTTTCTAAATTGATTTGTCGTCATTTATACTGATACGAGTTTTGGGCACTGACACCTGGTTAGCTGAAGCTTTTTTATGTATATGAAGTATGGGTAATGGTTAAGGAGAACCTTATAGGTGGCGTAAAGCATAGCACGATAATAGAATGCGGGCTGGCGGCGGCCGGCCGGCGACGGCTGTTTCCCCGATTATACACTAGAAAATAATCGATAATCGTATTACTGAAAATTATTAATGACTATTTTTCCAGATTGACTGATTACCCAGTATTAACACTGATACATGAAGATTTTATAAATATATATTCTGGTAATTGTACTTCTTTTTAATAAGTACTTTATTACAGAGATGCCATTTTTTAATAGTATGATAGTAACAAACGAGCTTGCAGTCCACCTGATGGTAAATAGCTACTGCCGCCCATGGACATCTGTAATCAACCCTAGGTAAGATTATAGTCTCACCTAAGGTCAGCCACAGTTGTGTTGCTACCCCTGAGGACTAAGATGGAATGCCTCGGAAAAGTATGTCTCCCTTACCACACAAAAAATAAATTAAGAAAATACTAATAAAATATAAATTAAAAAAATTATATCACACAAATATTTTTATAATTCAATTCAAAAACGTTAAATACCTAAAAATACCCTACGTATTAATTATAATTTAAGTAACATTAATTTATATTTAAGTAACTTCAGTTAAATAATAATTTACACAGACATTCTCAATACGATTTTTTTGACGATTGTAATCATCTGGTCATGTCTACGTCATTATATTTCAACGTTCCGTTGAGTCTTATCCTTTACTCCCGCAAAAGCTTCGAAGTAAAAAAAAATAAAGTTAATACAAATACAAAAGTGTTAAATATTTATTAAATCTTTACTTTTCTAATTTCCTCGATAAAGTATAAGGAATCTGAATTATTTCCTAAGAATAGGTAGCAACCGAGTATGCTGTCTCCTGATGGTAAGTGGTCACTGCTGTTCATGTAAATCTCCAATCAAGTTCATATATTACTGAAGTTTTCACTAAAGTCAACCATCGAGATATTGGTAGTCCCGAGGACTAGGATGGTCGCCTTATGTGTAAGTCAGCCGGCAACCACACCCTTCCATTTAAACGCAAGAACTGCTTCACGCTAGAAACAGGTGTGGCGGTGGTACTACCGTCGTTGAACTACAATCACCTTGCGAATATATTACTTTTTCTTATATAAAGATAAAAAAGATGGACTGACTACAGATTTTTCAGACTAGTTAACTCTAGACAGTAATCTCAAACCCAATTAATTTTGTAGATGAAGACTAATTTGTTTTGAAATTACCGTCTAGGGCAGTGCCCGCTGTTTTTATCGTTAGTACCTATTTGAAGGTGGAATTAAAAAAACCTTTTATGGTTCGACTCCGGCGGTACCACTGCACGCCCTTTTTTGTTTATTAGTAGCAGTTTTATGCGCCACCGTCCTCTGGTTTGAAGGGTATGGTAAGGGAGTTGCACTTATTTGAGGTGTTCCAACTTTTTAATCGTTAGGGGTCGCGACGAATTTGTGTGCGACCTAACGTTACAGTCCTCCTAATCTTACCCGGGGTTGAAAAAATCCATGGACGAAAGCGACCACTCAACCTCAGGTTGACTGTGTGGGCATAGAACACGTACGTCAGTACCCACACCACCCACAACTGCCCACAACTACATGCTCGTTTTACTTCTATAATCGAAAAAAATCGGCTTTCACTTGCGAGAATATTTTAGCCCGTTTTTGGTGACGTTTTTTAACCTAACAACCTAATGCGCTAAAATAACTAAAAATAAAATATAGCACCTACTCGTAGAACCCTTTAAACCGTGAATATAAGTTTAATTGCGTAATAAAATTTGTTTGGATTGGTTTCGACTTGAGATTTTAGTCACTCACATATTGTTCATTTGTAAACGAAGGCAGATCTGTTCTACGTACGTTGCGTAGCACTGGTAGCGTCCACCCTAGAATGTAAACTCTAGGGTTAGCATGGTAACCTATAATGAAAATGAGCCGGCAACCATACTCTTCCACTACTGAACTGCATTACACTAGAAGTAGGTATGACGATGGTACCTAACCAGCCAAACCAAACTCGTTCTTCTACCTTGAAAACATAAACTGCATCGAAAATACAAATATATATTGAAAGTGTTAAGGATTTTTTGGACTATTCGTTTCATAAAAATAAAAAGTACGGCTTATTGTTCAATCATTCGTCATTTCCTTTCGAATTAATATAACATATATTTCACACAAACAAAATCCTCATTTTAAATGAAAACGAATATTCTGATTAATATTTCAACATTAAACAACTGTCACCGACTGCAGAATTAATATCGAAAATCATCATTGTGACATACATATCATGTGACCGTAAATACATATCCATATATTTAAACCATGTAAAAGGTTCGTTGCATTTCAGCTTCCCGTGAGGACAGTTGATTTTACGATTTAAAAATAACCCAGATTGTTATCTGGGTCGGAATTTTAACTGGGAAACGAGATTCCGCACTTTATGGTGATACATGATCGGGCATTAACTTATTCCTATCTTTTGCGCATGATATATGTATATGTGTTAATTCTGTGATCACTTAATAATATAAAATCCATTAACAACTAACTCAGTGTTATTTAGGTTAGGACATGATCTGTCGAAAACACGATTAATGCCCTTTTTTTGCAAAACATTGTTTTTGTAAAGTGTATCTTTCAGAAAACGAGATGTTTTCCAAAATGTTATCTTAATTATACATAATAGATTAAAATGGATGTTGTTTAATGTCTCTTATTAAAAAAAAGAAGAAAGCCAGGAGTCAAATGGACTGCCATTTGACTTCAAATGAACATTATGACTCATAAATACCTGTATTCAAGTGCCAAATGCGTAAGCTCTGCAATAAGTGTGTTGCTGCAGATGCTGATTATCACAAGCCTCGTGTAAATAATAGAATATTTCTTAATACTTTGTTATAAAACAGGAAAAGGTACTCGGCGGTGCCTCCGAAATTAAACGACGAAGGATTCTCAGACATTTAAAACACATATACCTTATTTGTAATAACTTTAAGAACTCAGATATGTAATATATTTATTTGGAATAGTCTATTTACAAGTTTTCATTTGATACCCATTGTGTCATAATAATAAAAAACCCTACCCCTATTCATCAATAAACAAGCGCTAACCTTTATGATTATATTTTCTATATCACTCTGTAAAATGAGACGATTCCAATGATATGTCGTATTTCACAATGCGTCAGACGTTTGGGTTGTAACTTATGCCAAAGAAATGGACATACATATATACATACGTACGCTCCAAAAAAATCACCCTCCTTCTGATGCAGTCGGGTAATTATAATATCATTCAAACAATAAAGATCAATCCGCAAGCGTTTATTATAATCCGCTACGTGCCTACGTTCATGCTACGCCATAGTACTACGGTTTTTTAGCGCTTATCTACGCCGTAGCAAGCCACGGATGCGTAGCTATGCTGGGCCTTAGAAAAAATGTTCAAGAGTCCGTAATTGCACTGGCCCTCGTACAATTCAAAGCGGAAAACAACAATTAGTGCTCGACCTGTTTCCGCCTCCAAGTAGCGTAGGCTGTTCTTTCTGTTTATGAAAAGTCTGCGGAATTGCAGATACAAGATTTATCCTATATAGAATTTCACGCGACCTGATTAAAAAATGTTTTGTGCTTATACATTTTATTGCACGATAAAGCACTATGAGATTTCACAGACTTTTTAACTGAAGATGTGATTGTTGTAGTTTCGACGGTATGGTGTAAAAATTCTGTGTTTTTTACAGTGTTATTTTTATTATTTTATAGCAAAATCAACTTCGTGATAAATTGACGCAGCAATCGA
>MOOZ01000188.1:118060-128566 GCA_002930495.1 Cecropterus lyciades
TATCCAACAGTGAAAGTCCCGTCAAAATTGGTCCAGCGGTTTCAGAGATTAGCCAGAACAAACAGACAGACAGACAGACAGACAGACAGACAGACAGACAAAAAATTTACTGACTGATGTTTTGTTATCAGTATCGTATTTACTTTCATATCCATTTGGTAAAAAGCTGTTATTTTGATATTACAAACAGACACTTCAATTTTATTTATATGTATAGATTATTTTGTTTCATGTTTCAAAACTAAATATTTGTTACAAATAATATTCGGTTTACTTTATCACTAGCTCGTGTCTGACATTTTTGATTATTAGTAGATAGTGTACTTTTAGTGTAGCTTTTGATTTGCGAAACTGACATTTAGAATTTTAATGATATTTAGAATTACCTCAGGAGTTCAGAGTTTGATTTCAAGGTACAAAGAAAAAAATAATAAAAAAATACAATAACATAAACTAGAAAAAAAAAAACTTATTATTACGTGGGTATATAATTTTGGCATTTTTTGTTCGTTTTGTTTTCGTTGACGTTTTGCGATTTTGAGTCTTGATTATGACGGAGTTGATACGATAAGCGGTTTTTAATTCCTTTAAAGCCGATATTTCTAACCAGTTGCATGGATTGTGGTCACGACGAAACTTACATTATTGTCACTATTAGGCTATTTGTGGGTAATATGTATTTTGTTTAGTAAACATGTATATTGTGCTATGTATGTATAAATTTGTCACATCATACCATTTTATGCAATGAGATCAAAAGAGACCGAACACAAAATTTTGTAACTACTCATGAAAAACTGACGATTTATAAAAAGTCAAACATAATTTTTTACACAATTTTGCATAAGGTATCTTGTATTGTCAATGTGCAATAAAGTTCCTCTTAAAACTTAATATAAAACAAAATATGATCTCTTTAATGTTACTCAAAATCTCTTTAATGTACTCTATTTAGCGAATTTAAATTAAAATAGATTATACCTAAATCAAAATAAATCAAAAACATTTGATATCAATAGCTTTCGTGATTTCGTGTAAACATAGATCAAAGAGACTAGGGTAAATACTTAGGGACGTAGGGTAAAGTTTTAGGTTGTACGAGCGCGTTGCGGTGGCGTATTCAAAGGGACCATTCCCTTAGTTTGGTATTGCGTAAAAGGTAAATAAATGTATTTCTTTGATAGTTACGAAATCATTGAGCATAACAGAAAATTATTGCTTATTTGTGGTCCGATTTATTCATGCAAGTAATTATTTTATTTGTGTTAGTTGGTTTGGACTGTGTTGAGCTGACATATACACAAGTCTTACAAACTTTTTCCGTCAACCCATTATTGTCCCACTGCTGGGCACGGGTCTTCTCTCAGATTGAGAGAGTATCAGGCCATAGTCCACCACGCTGGCCAAGTGCGAATTGGTAGACTTCACACATCTTTGAGAACTTTTTAAAGAACTCTCATGTGTGTAGATTTCCTCACGATGTTTTGCTTCACCGTAAAGCAATGATAATTAACTTCTTATACGCACATAATTTTAGAAAAATCAGTGGTGCGTGCCTGGGATTCGAACCTGGGACCTTCGATTGAGAGGCCGAGTTACGATTATCGCTGCTCAAACTTATGCATCGGGAATAATTACGCATTTGCAGAGCAATTATGACCAAAGCCTATTTGGCGGCGATTACAGATTTCCATTGGCTACGCTGATTCTTCTGTTGTTGCTCTCATAAAATATAAATTTATCCCCAAAATATTAAATTTTTTAGTAACAATCTTTTTAGTAACGTAAATGTTTTCGTACTTTTTCGTAGTAAACCCGATATCATTTGATATTAATGTCATGAAGGGGGATAAAACTGGTTATCTTGCTATCTTGTGAAGAACGTTATTTAGCCTGCTAATGCCATACACTAAATGCCATAAACTAATACACGCATTACCAAAAGTGAATGCAAAATATTAGCTTAATCATTTGACGTTAACTGATTTAAAATCCAATCGCAAGATTTGAACGTCACAGGGTTGTTAAATAAATACTTGTAATTATGACTAAGATTTTTATATTTAATAGACTACTACTGTTAAATTAAACATTAATTCAGATCAAAGTCACGTCATTACATCATAACAAAGGCATAAATTATACCGTTTTAATCTTATTTCTAAACGAAATATGAGTTGTTACGGCAAAACATAGGAGATAGAAACAATTTTCTAAGTATTTTATTATTGAAACAAGTTTTTGAAAATTCCTTCGAGCAATTAACCAAATCTTTCAAAGTAGCTTGGAGTGATTCATTTGTTTGTTGCGTTGTTTGGTACTCCTAATTGAATAACTAGCCCGAATGAATGGTTTGGAAAAACGTCTTTGAACGTTTTCAACGTAACTTCCTTTGAAAGTTGCTCAGCCGTTCGCTCCTTGGCTGTGATGAATGGATAGTAGCGACCTGATGAATTATGAAAATATTCTCAGGACGTACCTAATAGGATTTGAATTATAAGAAAACATCAAGGAGATTTTTGAAGAAATAGCTAACGAGCATTCAGTGTCGATGTTAAGTGATTATTGCCATAATAAATATGAAAGTATGTGTACATATTATATATTTGCGAAAAGATAGTTTTGAGGAGTTTGAAGAAGTAGTAATGATATTTCTACATTATTTAGATATTGTTATTTCTTTGTGTTTAAGTTACATCGAGCCAAAAGTACTGAAATTAATTTAATGGATAGAATATATGTACATATATTTATGCATCCGTTGTCCGTATCTTGATAATGTTTAGTCTTTTTCCATAAAGATGTACTCCATCAAAAGTTATTATAAAAAGGTATGTTACATTTTAAAAAAATACGGATGAAATTGCAGGACACAAATTGACCAAAATTGGGTAGTAGGCTTAAATGTGTAATTGGTACAATGCCCTAGGTTTCAACACAAAGCGAGAAATAGGACGCGGTAAATCGCTGTATTCTTAAACGATTTTTTAGCATAAACAGGATTCTTAGCGTTAACTAACTGACTAATCATTTCCCATTCACTGACATCACAAAATTATGTGCTTCTATTACGAATTTATAAGAATGAAGTAGCAAACGAGTTTACAGTTCACCAGGTGGTAAATGGTCATTACTACCCATGTAACTAAGTTTTCATAGAACAGGGGTTTTACCTGAAGCCAATCACAGATTGATCGTCACTTCTAAGAAGTAATATGATCGTCTCATATGAAAGGCTACTTAGGATTTTCAGCACTATATGTTAGTAAATTGAAGAGAATAATACACACATATGGAGCTTGACAACTTCGTGAAAGCTGTAGGGATCTTTGTGCGAAAGATCTTGTGGCTTCATTCCATTAAAATACAATAGAAGTAGATACGCGACAGGTGTAGACTGGTACGAATAAGGCAGAGGTTCTAGTAACAAAGGCTGAATATAATTTAGTAAATATTATAGAAATTGTGATTTTCAATGGGAATAATTGAATAAATAAAAATTGTATATGTGCAATTTATATACAGAAGTGAAAATTAATAATAACAAATAATAAAATGTTTATGCGCATAAGTATATTAATACTTATGTTTTTTTTGCAAATATCGATTTAGTAATCACTGTTGCCCATATGACAGCCTATGTCGTCGCAAATACCAACTTTGAGCCTATATAAGCTACGAAGTAAAATCGTTAGCGTGATTCAGAAATGGGTACAGCGCCACTTAGTTGTAGCGTCCAAAATTTCTTTCGTAACGCATTTTGGTTTCATCGAGTTAAGAAATCACAAAGATTCTAAAAACGTTTGACTTCAAAGAAACAGTTAAATACTCGTGCACTTTATTTTTTAATTGGACTATATTGGTTTATCAATGAGAACTTTTATAAAGCTCTCATTTATGATTATATGTAATACATTACTTGTGTATTTTTTTTTTGCAAAACATAGAAATGGAGATGCAACCTTCATATGTAAGTCGGCCAACTTCCACAACCTTCCACTTTAACTCAAGAAGTTTCGAAAATATATTACATTTTAAATTGCCGTCATTTCATTTCACTACTCTCAGAGAACACTTTCATTTCCTACCCATATCACCATGATATGGGGTTATACGTCGATAAAAATAATAGACCGGCCCATCTTGAGGCGTTTGTCACATCATGTGTTTGACAGGATGACATCACTGAATTAATGACATGACAACGTATGTCATTCAAAATAAACCTGTAAAAGTGTGAAACAAAATTTTATTTCAATCACAATGAATTGAAATTGAATGAATTGAAAATTTTGTTTTACATGTTTAACTACTTTCTGTCTTCAAATGAAGGTTCCTAGTAGCGATGAAGGGAGATGAGCAGCAGTAGCTTCCCATGTAACATCAACACCTTGTGCAGTCACTAACACGCTCGCCAGGTGCGGTAACTGTTTGCAAAAACCCCGCTTTAAGGAAAGCCTTGTCTAGCAGTAGACCTCGAAGAGCTGATGGTTGGAGGACTTTTTAGCATTTATATCCTACATATCCCTTCCAATAATACAACAGTATGTATGTGTCTTGGGACGTCTTACTCTCCGGGTCTGTCATATGCTACGGCTAAGTCGAGGTATGGGCGGTGGGTAAGAATGTTCGGACCTCTAAGGGACAATTCTCAAGGAGATCGAATATATCCCGAATCTTTAACACTTATATACGATAATACATGTAAAAGTCATTTATCTTCCCCACGGTTTAGTGGGTGGTTTAATACAACAGTTTATCGCTGCCGCTTACTCTCTTCTGATGCGACACATATCTTAACAATGTCTTGTATTTTTTGGTCGTTGGCGAGAGTACTTGAGCCGTCTCCGTATTTTGTCAGAGCGTGTTTTTATTAGTAGAATAGTGCTCGCGGCTCCGTCTACGAATTTCTTTTATTTTTGGAGACGCTTGTTTTTGAAGCTTCCAAAGCCTGGATTTACAATTGTATTGTTGGTGAGCTACGGTTTTTTGATTTTTAGCCAAGATACCAATTTTTGGGACGATAATATTCTAACTCCCAGTAAAGTCCTGGGTATTTAAATAAGTAAGATTTTAGTTATTATTCTTTTCCACATTAATTTCCTCTAGGATCTCTTATCGTAACATGGATGCATTAAATTCACTGAGGATATTATGAAAAAAAGGCATGTACATAATCCTGAAATAAATATGGTTTTATTTAAAATTTAGACTTTTTTTTATTGTTTATAACGCTTCATTGAATCCCCTAGTAATAGTAGACTAAATACTAAGTAAACTGCTGCAATAGTATTGCAAACCTATGAACACCTAAAATAAACTCAAAATATACATAATAAAATATTAATAGTCGCCTATTAAAAAATTAATGATAACATAATCATTTCAGAATGCATATTACGAGGATTGTCGTAATATGCATTCTGAAATGGTTTCAGCTCCACATTAGTTTTCATGTTTAATTTATAAATAATAAGATACGAGTTTGCGTGGGGTGCCTCAAATAATATCTAAACTATCAACGATACATCTTATGAAAAAAATAAAGGTCAAAGATGCTAGCTTCATATGTTAGTCCGGCAACCACATCCATCCACCGAAACGCAAGAATAGTTTCACCACAGAAATAGGTATAGCAATTATACGTTCCACCAACTTGAAAAGGTTCGCTTTTAACACTCGTCTTATTAGATGACTCCAGTCGCTTCGATCTCATTTACCACAGTAATGAGTACCCCATATTCTATATACTATATGTGTGCCAATTTCTAGCGAAATCTGACCAGTAGTTTGTGTGAAAAGAGCAACTAAAATGCATACACCCTCACAAACTTCTAGTATGCCTTGACGATGAAACCTAAAATTATTATTAAAGATGACATAATTACTTGAATACCCCATTTCAAATAAACAACGCTTCACAAAACACTTAAAAAGTATGACTTGACGACTTGGCTCCGCTCATGTTGTTATTTCGTTCCTTTGTTCCAGCTTTATTTGTTGACAAGCATTAAGGATTCATTTCGTACTTCATTTTCTTTTAGTTTCTCTGAAGATCTCTCGAATATATTTTGGTATGAAATTGGAGTTTATGAGTAAAAGAAGCGTCTTCGTGTGTAACATCAATTCCAACTGCGTTCATCCACATGCAAACCAGGCATTGATAGCCAAAGGCTCAAATTAGGGGATGCCTATGTCCAGCAGTAGACCTTAAATTGATGGATGGATAGCATGAATATCCACGATTTAAATAATATACGAGTACATTTTTGGCAACATGAGATCTTCCACTGACAAGGCGATTATGCCTGGAGTAGACATTTTTTGCTTATATTTATGTGATAAAAGACTTTGATAGCGTGAGCCAAGAACGCATGGTATAGGGGATGGTCTCATTACGGGTAATACGAGGTTTTCACAAACGTAGATATAAATGCTTACTTTATTATATAAGAAAATTAAAATTAGTTTTTATTAGTAGTATTAGCAAATGCAGTCCAACTTAACTTAAGTCGGTCACAAATGCGTTGATCCTCCTGAAGACTGAGTTAGGACGCTTCGGATACGTATTCCCCTCACCACACCATTCAAATTAGGATACAGCAAAGCTTATTACTGCTATTGCCCAGAGTCAAACTATAAAGTATTACACCACTATTATCAAGTGTCTAAGTGTCTTGTATTCATGAAAGATCTATATTTTACAACATGATCACAACACAAAAGTTCCTTTAAATTTTTATCTTGTGAATAATATCTAACATCGAATTGTCCAATTTTCACGGGTCAATTTGTCAAGTTTGAGTCTATAAAACTCACTACTTTCAATTCGAAAATTCCAGAAATCTATACTAATATATAAAAATTAAGTGGTCTGTCTGTTTCTTACTCAATTACGCAAGAACCATTGGTCCGATTTACATGTAATTTTGCACGGATGTAGCTTATTTACCTGGTCAACTTATAGGCTACTTGTGATTACGATATTTTGCACTATTTAAAGATGGACACTATTTTTAAGTCCGGTAGCGCAAGTTTAACATAAATATCAACAAGCAGGTTCTGCAGTCTCACGTGGTGCTGGAATCTTGTATTACATATGTCGACATACATTCCTGTCACATATCGAAGCAGGCACTGCATTCTAAGGAATTGCCACTTGGAATGCATGGGATGTCGCGAGCTGCATTGCGTTAGTACTAGTGTTCTAAGATTTATATAGGACTAGCTTATTCCCGAGGATCTGCCCGCTTTGGTCACGTTTACCACGGTACTGAGTATTCCATTAGTAAATCCAGATTATAAACTTTATGTGTACCAAATTTCAGCGTAGATCTTTCGTAAAAGAGTAACAAACATAAGTCAAAACAAAATAAGTAAAATAAGATTCATATGTATACGTACATCACTCGCGTGGCAGAGTGGTCACCATGCCGGTCTGACACGCAGCGAGTTCTGAGTTCGATCCCCGGCCAGACATATATTTGAATGATGAATTTAGATTTCTATTCCGGCTCTGGTTGTTCGTGTATACTGATGGTACCAATAAGGCAGGACAGATCCTAGTTTGGAGTTTATGCGTGCAGAATGCGTTATCTATAATATTTGTATAACACAATGATGCCTCATTGTTTTATACACATGCTGACTCACATGACGCCATGCAAACGAGCATGGCGTCATGGCGTCATGGCACTGAAATAGCATAACATAAAAAATACATGTAATGAAAAGTACGGTGTTAATTAATTACTGATCTGTTATTTATCGTATTGGTTCTCAATTTTATTCCACAACCACAAAATGTTACTCATATTTCATTAGTATGAAAATAAAATTAATGGAACGACAAAATTCCACCCAATCTTAGGCAAGTGCATATATACCGCTAAACCACATCAATCGAAATTAATCGACATGTTTAAATGCTTTCATTGGAATGTGACCTTTATTTTCGGCTTAAAATTCCAGCCGTTGGCTGCAATAAATAAATTTCCAATAGAAAATTAATTCTACCGCGCAATTCGGAACAAAACGCGTGGAGAATCCAACCCCACGCCCTGTAACGGGAGATGTCTAATTGGGTCAGATGGTCCCTTTAACCCTTTGAAAGGACAATAGGGATGTCTGTAGTAATTTTAAGCGTGGAGCGCCGATCAGATTCCAACGGATCACTATTGACACTTGGTAAATCTATCGCATTCAAACTGATTTATTCAATTCGGAGCTGACGTGTCAAATTAGGACGGAGCGATTGGACACGATTGGCTTTTGAGGTCTTATCGTGCCTCAATTTTGGCTTCACGAAGGGTCCTATTTCAGATAACGTTATAAAGAAACTTTGACTTTGAGAAGGCTTAATGGGTATTTCTAATTTCCTAAGGATTCTATTTGAACCATATCTGAGATAACGCTTGTTTCTTCAGCTCGGAGTCTTAGTATTACGTAAATTTAATATTACCATAATTTTAATATAACTATAAGTTTTCCTATTCGGGTGTAATGTAAACGGTGATCGTTCTGAGGAAACGCAATAAAATTGTACTAAGGGAACTACAAACGTATGCACGTATAATAGAAATCGACACATGTAATATTTTTGGCACACGAAGAAAAATCTTTGAAGTTTAATTTTAGTTTGAACAAGTACAATAATTTTCAAATCCATCGCATATTTAATCATTACATATATTTATTTAAAATTTTCTGTTATATATAATTGCTTTTAAGTAATCAAAATTTAATTAACATTGGAATACGAGTTATTACGCTCGATTCAGGCTAAATCCAAAACATTAATCGAAATTGAATAAATGACTCTTTAATTTTAATTTACCCTGGCGTTGGAGGGTCGTTTTTGCTTTTACCTTATTAATTCCATCACCCTAATTTAGATTTCATACAATAATGGATGTCATGTCTCAGTATATCTTTGATAACATCGTCGCGTTTGCTTCTCTCTAAAGATCTGTTATCGTTGGTGAGATGTTGTTAATAGCACGAGTCTTTTACTTTTATGGAGCTGTTGTAAACGAGATTACAGTTCACCTGACTGAAATACACAAAAATGTAATAAGATAAAAAAACTTATGCCATGTGTGCAATTCAAGTTTTTTTAAACATAAACCGAACGGTCTGCCTTACCGTTCGGTTTATGAAGACTAGCTGAATAAATTATGCAGACTACCTGAAGGAAAGTAGTCATCGTCGCCTATGGACATTTGCAACACCTAAGGAGTCGCCAACGCATCGCCGGTTTTGACGGAGAGCTCTTTTCGTATTTTTTTGAAGAGCCCCGTATCATAACCCTCCGGGATACCTAAGGAGGAAGTTCATTCCACGTCTTGCACGTCCATCACAACCGTATTTGTCAATACAATATTTGTCAACAGTCCGTAACAACGTACGTACAGCGCCGGTTTGTTGTTGCGTCGACAACTGTTTTTGCTACGCATTTTCGTTTCATCAAGTTTCAAACCATAGAGTATCTAAAGAAACTTCAACACAAAAATAAAAAAGTTTTATATATTTAAAAAAAACTAGTATGTAAGACTGCGAATAAATATCATCAAACACAAAGAAATAAATTTAATTGAAAGGATTGAATACATAATTATAATCCGTATCTGGATTCAACATTTGGTTTTATTCACTGAAATACATACATTACAATTTTTTGCCAGATTTAAATAGCTAATGAGTATGCAGTCTACCTAATTGTAAGTGGTTACTACCGCCCATGGACAACATATAAACAACATATTGAACAGGGGCTCTTTGTGGTTTGACTCCGGAAACACCACCGCCACACCGATTTCTGCCTAATAATAGCAGTGTTATGCACTGTTGTGTTCTGGTCTGAAGGGCGTGGTAAGGGAAACATATTTTTCCGAGACATTCTATCTCAGTCCTCGGGGGTAGTGGCAACGCATTTGTAGCCAATCTTTGGTGAGACCTTGATCTTACCTAGATTTGATTACAGATGTCCATGGACGGCAGTAGCCACTTACCATCAGGCGAGCTGCATGCTCGTTTGCTACTTACATACTATAGAGAAAGTCGATCACAGATGCGTTGATACTCCCAGGTACTAAGTCGGTCGCCTCGTATATGTAATGAGTAATGAGTCGTAATGAGTCGGCAACCACACCCTTCCTCCGAAACGCAATAACTAACGTTAGAAATAGGTGTAATAGTGGTACTTCTCCCGTCGATCTATACTGGTACTACTACTTAAATATAAATAAAACATAAAAAACATAAACGCTTGCTACACTCATAGCCCCACAGTAGGATTTTCTCCTGTGTCGTGGATGCCATGGACACACAAAGAGGAATACACAAACACCCAGACCCAGAACAGAAATCCAAACTCTTCATTCAGATTTCTGTCTGGCCGGGCATCGAACCCGGGACCCACTGCGTGTCAGACCGGTATGGTGACCGCTCAGCCACGCGGGTCGTCGTCGAATGTTTTCTCATTTGCTATTTAAACATTATAAAAAG
>MOOZ01000188.1:158391-171000 GCA_002930495.1 Cecropterus lyciades
CTCAGACGATCACCACATATACAATTAAGCCTGTAACCACACCCTTTCACCGAAACACAAGTACAGTTTCATGCCACAAATGGTGTGTAATTATAACGTGAACATATATTATTGGACATATTATAATATTGCTCCCGTTTTATTGGTTTTATTTGAGTCTGTATCAGGTGAAAATGTTATACGATAATTAATGGAGTATTCAAATTATAATAAGTTTATTCACACTAGTACAGTTATTCTTGTGTTAGACAATAAAAGGTACAACGAAATCACAGCACCAGTATGACAAATATAACTTTCTATCAAACTTCTTCGCTTTCTACACTCATAGCCACACACTAAGATTTTTCCCTGTGTCGTGGGTACCATGAACACACATAGACGAATATAGACCCAGACCCAGAACAGAATCTAAACTAATTATTCAGATGTCCGGTCTGGCCGGGAATCGAACTCGGAACCCACTGCGTGTCAGACCACTCCGCCACGCGGGTCATCAACTCTCAAAACTTGCATTTTGCGGAGTTTCTTAAAACGAGTTGTTATTGAACGACATCTCATCATGTCCTTTTCTAGCACAAAACCACTTTGAAATTCGCTGGACAATCTAGGTTATTAGGTATTGTTTCACTGTGTACATTATTAGGAGTAGTTTAAAGTATTAACTCAATTTTCCAAAATTTTCAGTGCAGGCCCTTTCGTTCTCGCTGCGAATTATGGGCTTGGCCTAAAATAAATATAGTTTAAGATAAACCTCGTTAAAATTAAAATCCTCAAAAATAATTACAACAACAACGAGAAATTTCAACTCGTTAAAATTTAAAATCTTTTAATAGGTAAAACGTGACGTTACCTAACTTGGTTGCTGAATAAAATACTGACACATATTTTTTTCTTTTCGCCAGCCCGCCTCGAGATACGAGTACATTTAAAATGTATCGGACGGACGTTTCTGTGCATATGTTGTGGAATCGCACGGTATATTGCGGTGCTTAATTTTACTAGTTTAGGGATTTAAGATTAAGTAGATTTACGGTGAGAAAAAACACTCGAAGAAAATATTGACATAGTCTGATTCTGTTGTTTCCGAATGGGTTTCCCATTCGATAGCCGAATAACAATAGTTTATCGTTAGCAAGAATTTTCTAATCGAAGGTGTCGATGGTGTTAATAGTAACGCCTATTTAATTCTCTTGCAGATGGACTATCAAAAATCCTAAGTGGATTATTATGAATCTTTTCTCAAAATTTCATGATCCAACAATAATCTGGTATACCATCTAATTAGCCGGTGGAAAAATATTTAACTTGTTAAAACTTTATTTTCTATTAGATTAAAGTAGCAAAAAGTATGCAGTCCACCTAATACATAGTAAGTAGTTGATGCCGCGTATGCATTTCTGTAAGCAACTTCATAAAGAACCCCTGTTCTAAGTGAAGTCGATCATATAAATGTTCCTATTCCCGAGAACTAAGATGGTCGCCTCATATATAAGTGAGCCGTATATGTATAATTTATAAAAAAATACACAGTTTTATAATAAGAACAACCATAACAAGTTTAACAACCAAGGATAGCAAAAACGTCATCACTTCGTAATAATCTCGAATAACATTATGTATTCCCAACTAAACATACCCATAAATAACCCTTTATGACTTTCTGTCAACAAACTCCTAATACCCGTAACTTGAGCTCCGACATTCCGGATGTCGTATCGGTACGGTTACGGCCTTTCACGTCCGGTATAGTGGGTTGAGTACTTAAAGTGTCCGCTCTAGGGTCGACAGTATAACACTGAGATGTTATAATAATGTCGAATCATAAAATAACTTACTTTATTATATTACAGAAGACATTCATAGAAATATTAAAAATGAAATGACCACGTGTACGCATGTCCCATAAATTTGAAAAAAAAAAATGTTTAGGAGACTGAAAACAAGAAACTAATAGATTTTTTTATCATTTTGACTGCGATGTCTGTCTGTCTGTCTGTGTGTGGAAATTTAGCTCCGAAACGGGTGAACCTATTTGAATGCGGTTTTTTTTTTGTTACACAGCGGATTTCCGGGTGCTGGTTCTCAAATATGTTTTATAAAAATCGGTTCAGTTAGTTATTAGACATAGATGGAAAAATGATAATGAAAAATCAAATATTTTTAAATCTTCACAAGTTGGGTTTGAAAATAAAAAGCATAACAAATAACTAACTTAGACATGTTTTATCAAAATCGGCTTAGCCGGGAGAATGGGGTTGAACAATCGAGCATTGTCAAGTATATCCAAGTGGGGTAACAAATGAAAAGGAATGAAGTGTATATTAAAACTAGGCATGTTTTATCAGCACCGGATCAGTCATTTACATATAATGTGTAGGGGGGCGGAAGTTGGGATGTATAATCGAATATTATCAAATAAAGCGTTAAAGTAGCGTATCAAATGAAAGAATTGACGTGTACATAACAAAAACTGTCCATTCCATTGAATCGATATAATTGATAAAAGCTACGGTACGTGAAATGTTAAAGTTTGAACGCATACATAATATGCATAATATCTAAACATACAATACCAAATGTAGTTTAAAAATCTTAAAGTAAATTACAATTTAAAATACCCCCAATGCTATAAAGATAAGTGGGCAATCATTTAAAAAGTATAAAATAATATTTAATTACAGAAATATAAGATTTGCTCGTTAAAATTGTACTACAATGTTGCGGTGGGGTACCGCAAAGTTTTGAGATTAGATACCTACCTACCAAGCTAAAATAAAATAGAGAGACTAGATAATCGTCACTTTTACAGGCTTAACAATTTAAATCTAGTAGATAAATAGATAGTCAAGGAATAAAGGGTCTGACTAAGTTAGCGTGTTTTGTCACCTGTGTTGTGTGATGACCACATAAAATTATATAATCAACTAAACCTAGATAGAAATCAAAGTTCATCATTAAGATATTTGTCTGGCCGGGAATCGAACCCGAAACCCTCTGCGTATCAGACCGGTATAGTTACCGTTCCATCACGCGGATCATCATATAATAAAGAATGTAATATGAAGATTTTATTTCTGTATAACCCATAACACAAAACAACAGTTCGCAAGTCTAATGATCTACAATGTAATAATTCCCAACACCCAAAAAAACAAAACGCTATATTTGAAGCCCACATTTTCTCAGTTTTCAGCAACACCATTTCAGTGTTTAAGAGCCGCCCCTGGTACTTGTGTTGACCTGTTTGCTGAGGGCGCATTATGGCCGGCTTTACTGCCTCCGAGCCGTGAAAGGACGGTTTTTCATCTGGAATATCATAAAACTAACCCAATGCTTTGGTAACATTTTATAGCAGAAGGTTACCTGATGGCTCTGTGCTGACCTACAAATAGATTTCGAAGTCGAGTTCTAAATGCGAGAAATTTTTGAAGAAAAACTTTTGTTAATTTTTTTTTAAATATAAATAGCAAGTGAAAGCGGCTTCTCATCTTTAATCAAAACCACACTGGAATAGACTCCAAACTAAGGTTAGCCACAGATGCATTGCTGCTCTTGAGGACTAAGTTAAAAATACTCGTGAAACACAAAATAGAAAAATACGTGGTTGCTACGACTACGTAATGGTCAGAAATTAAAAAAAAAAAAAACAAAACTACAAGTATATGGAAAATAATATTATATTAAGAATTTCTTCATAAATATTTTTAAAACATTGAATTGTGTAAATAGAGGTACTTATTTCGCCTGATTTAACATAAAAAATCACATAAATAAATGCTCAAACAAATATTCTTCCTGACGCGACAAAATTGATTGATCAATATTACAAACATTTATGCTAAAAACCTAATTATGTTACATTTTGGCTGGCGTACTGCAAGGTGGCGTGTTGTCTCCTCTTCTCTTTTCTATTTATATCAATTCGATTACCCTTCACTTATCTTCACTCTACCACCTTTATGCCGATAACCTGCAAATTTATTATAAATGTTTACCTGAGGACTTACCGAAAGCTATCGGCATTATAAATGCTGATTTGGCTTCTATCTCTAATTAGTGCCAGATGCAGAATTACAAGTAAATCCTCAAAAACCCAAGCCGCTGTCATTGGTAGCTCTCGACTAATAAATAAACTTAACATCAGGATCTACCTGCATCATGTTCGATGGAGTCCATGTGCCACTACAAGATAAAATAAAAAAAATTGGGTATTTACATGGACAGCTGCCTGTCGTGGACTCCTCAGGTCAAGGTGAGCAGGAAAGTACTTGCAGCTATGGGTTCTCTTCGAAGGCTTCGTAATTTTCTATCTATTTCTACCAAAATTTCGCTTAGAATGTCTTTACAGCATCCTATCCTTGACTATGCTTATGTTTGCTATCTAGATCTAATCGAGAAGCAACTAAGTAAGCTTGAGCGTATTCAAAATTTATTAATTAACTTAAGTGTCTCCCGATTCGTTTTCCACAAAACAATCCAAACTACTTAAAGGAGAGATTTGAATACTTGCATCTCTCTTACGACACACGATTACTTCGTTCTAACGAAAACCTTTCCCTCTTAACTCCTTCTTGTTCCTCATCCTTCTATGGTAATTCCTTTACTTCAGTGGCGGTGCGCTTATGGAATTCCTTACCGATAGTTATCCGTCGTGCACAGTCATTGGAGTCTTTTAAAAGGCAAGCGAAGGAATTCTACCTAACCCTGTAATCTGCTTCTTCTATAATCATATTTTTCCATCTTTACTTTATGTTATTTAATTATTTATTTTTCAATTGTATTCATTTCCTTCGTCCCTGTATTTCTCCTGTTACTTCTATCCTTGAACCAATTTTACGTCTACATTAGCTGCTGATATATATTTATATTTTTCTGTATTTATTAAATCGGTATGTTATAATTTTGTACGCCCCTACCCTCTCTTGTATCTTAAATGTTTTCTTTCACCACTAAGGCTGTCTGGAAGAGATCGCTATTTTAGCTGTTGTACATTGTTATGTGTCATATATTTGTTATCTATATTTGGTGTACAATGAAGATGTTTTGTATTGTATTGTATTATGTTTTACTGTTAAAAAATATATTTCGATATGAAAATTGTTTATAGATTTAAATTTAGTTGCAAACAATAAAAAAAAAACTTGTGAATAAAATCTATACGTAACGTCCGAAAAATAGGACAAGTAGAAATGGGTTAAGAATGGGTCATCCACAAGATATTAAAATTTATATTTAAAGTTAATTAGGTTTCAAGCGACATACTTTACAGTATAACGTATTCCAGAAAATAAATTACCAGAGGCATTAAAATATAAATCTGAAAACTCATTTTCTTCAAGCACGTACTCGCCATAAACCAGATCTTCGGACATCATAAACGGTTGATTGCAGTTTTTGCTCCGATTCCTTAAAACAATGAAGTGCATTGTTTTATTGTTATGTTCTGTGTCCATGCCAAATGTAATTGTACTGTGGTAGGCTTTTTTGGCTCCACGCCTAACGTCCTAGTGTGAATTCGCGGGGTACTGGCCTGTGAATCTGTTTTTGAGACATATTTATGTACGCAAAGAAAGGAAATTGGAGATTTTTATGTAACGCAACTTATGTGAGTGTGTGCGAGTATGTTGTATAATGTATGGACATGTTACATGACGTTGGTAGCTGAAGTTTTACATAGTGTAATCGCCACAAAATACTAACCAAGCTGGTGGAACTCGCAGGGAATTTCGAATGTGTCAGCCAGTTAGTTATTTTGTTTGCATCGCGCCGTTGTTCTTATAGATTTGTTGCATTTAGTTATATGTTCTTTGTATATCCTCATATGTCTTCATGTCATCTACGATGCATTAAGTTATTTTTTGATGTAGTAAATTTATAAAGCATTGTTAAATGTTAATTACATAGGCTTCTATTAAGACATCGTTATTCATTCACATTGTAAAGGGAATAAGTACCCGAGGAATTTGGAATATCGTATTTTAGGTACTTTGTTGTGTTATATTCTTGAAAATGAAATAAATAAGAAGCACAGTACTACTGTCATAGTTTAATATCAAAGATCTTCCTGTGATTGGAGTTCCTTCTATTAAAAAAATAAATTGTTTATTCATTTCCATACATTTATTAAAATGCCGTGGCATCAATTGTAAAGATTCTGTCTAAAAATTTATTCATATTTTAATTTTTTTTACTATCAAATAAATTTATACCTTGAACTTAATATTTATCAAGTTAAAGGTACTTAAAGCTCCATCCAAAGCTAGCAGTGATAAAGTCCAAGTTTTAGAGCTAAATCGGGTAATTTGTTCTAATTATTCGGCTCTCTTAATTGCCTATCAGGCATTTACAGGCATTTAACCGAGATCGCCTATAAAGTGAGTTAACTGCCGTAAAAGTATCGGCGATTTGGGCTAAAGCTGAAGATAAATCTTTATTTGCTCTTAGATTTTCTATTCAAAATTAGGGATATATTCGAAATAAAAATAAGACAATTGAGAAAAACACAAACAAACTTGATTTTGTCATTTTACTTAACATGTTTATGTCAAAAGATTATTATTACTTTACTACGTGTTGCCGTGTTTTGGTTTGGAAGTCGTTATCACAGTATAGTAATGTAAGCAGTATTAGGTCTCTGCGGTGCCCTTGAATTAATTACCAGCTGAGCACATAGTAAGTTTGCAATAGGGCTACTACATCTTGACTTCGTTTAATGCGCGGGCGGGCGGCGGGCGGCAGCGCACCGTTTACACACGTCCGACCGAGCGCGAGCGTGGCACCCATGCGAGAGGGGTTATACTGAGACAATCCAATATTTTGCGGCCCACCGTTTCGGCCCATTTGTATGAAGACGTAATACTGCATACTTTACTATACTATGACGTGATTAAGCAAAGATAGACGTGTTTAAACTTACTCGTACATTTCAGAAATAATGATGCATCTGTTTAATATGAAACAGGTAGTCAAGTAGTTTTAATTTTCTTATTACTTGTATTTCGGTCCAGTTGCAAGTCGTTGTAGTCCAGGCAATTCTTGACCACGATCCAATTAAAATTGATGAATACTGCGATAATAATCAACCTAAACTCATATAAATTTCATAAAAACGACCGACTGCATATTTGATTATTAAATGTCTTCAAACTTAAAAAAATGTCTTCAATCGAAGTAAAGATCACTGCCTTTCAAATCTTGAAACTTAGTAGTTACAACGTAGACATAACTATGGAAAGTAAGCTTTCAGCGTTCTGAAATAGGTCATTCTGTTATGGAGCAGTGAAAGAAGTTCTTGTTCAGTGGTTCCGCCTGCTTTTTTCATTACGCTGCCTAAGATGAAAGCGACTAAGGTTTAGTAATACACCGATAGTGTTTATTTGTGGCAATGTAGACGTGAGGGTGTTCTGATTGTGGCGTTTATTGAAAAAGTATAATTATATAATATTGGGAATTAGTTTAGTCATAAAAAGTAACATACTTTTTTTTTCAAATATGTTATACCTAGTATATTTCATTATGGGAATTCAAGCCTATATGTTTTTTTTTTTATTTTAAATTAGTTCTTTTTATATCTGCGTTCTATTAATGCAACTTAAAATTAAACACATATCACAGTTCTACCACCTTATAGATTATTGATTAAAAATATGTTTTCGTAATAAAAGCGACACATTGATGTAGCAGTCGACCGACAGTTTTCCGATAGGAAAGTTTGAGATAATCTTGTAGCCCATCAAGGTTTTTTATCGGCTAATGTCGCAAATTTGCGTTTTGTTGGAATCGCGCGAACTTGCATACTTTTTTATGCTATTTAAAGGCCAGATGCCGATGCCGATAACTGTCGACCTGTATAAAGTTTGTAGTTTGCGGAGGATCTTGTGTCTGCTACGAAAATTAATATATCTTATCTAATGCTTCAAATATAATTAATTTACTAAAGTTGTGTTGTACAAAGTTTAAGACGCATCAATCAAAATTATTAAAACTAAAAATACGTACAAAAATACGTCCGAAGCTCTACAAAGATTAACGCCGCCATTAATCTTCTAAGCTCCAGAATGCTTTATTGTAGTTTTTGTTTAATGGTTGCGTCAAGTACAATACTTAATATTACTTTAATTTTTAAATGAAATATTTTTTGTTTATATTACATCGTAATACCATTGTTTTGATGTAAATACGGGTACACATATCAATTGTAGTGTCCTTCGTCCTCCGCTTACCGCTCGGCCAGGGAATATGTGTTTAGCACTACAAACATATTCAGTTCAGATCTTCGCGGCTTTGTAAGATGGATTCATAATTTTTTTATCAGACTGAAGTAGCAAACGCGCATGCAGTCCACGTTGGAAATCTGTAAGCAACTTCATATAGAACAGAGTTTTTATCTGAAGTCGATCACAGATGTGTTGCTTTTCCCGAGGACTACCATGGTCGCCTCATATATAAGTGTGCCGGCAACAACACACCAACCCCTTCCGTTGAAACGCAAGAAATGCTTCACAGTAGAAATAGATGTAGTAGTGGGACTTCCCTGGTCGAACTACACCTTTTTTACAACCTTCAAAATTGAATACATTTTGAAGCTGATGGTGCCACCGTAACTGTAAGATCACGAAACATTCGCTTAAAGGGGCATACGCTTTACGCTAAAGGGTTCGCGTTAAGAGTTTAAACAAATGTATTTTTTTATAATATCGAAGTAGCAAACATACTATCCAACTCATAATAAGTGGACACCGTATTTGTAATCAATGGCCGATAAGATCAGAGACTTGTCTGATGTTGGCAACAGGTGCGTTCCACTCTCTGAGGACTCAGTTAGTACGCTTCAGATAAGTAAGGGTACAGTGTGGTAAGGTTAATCTTACCACACACTTCGGACCAAAACACAACATCGTCTAACACTTTTATTTTTACACAAAAACAGTTGTAGCGGCAGGGTCTCCAGAGACTAACCACAAACAGATCTGCCACCTTAGATTAGCGAAGAAGCTATCTCTAGTATGTCTATTTAGGGTTGAACATCAGTTGTTTCAATCGCTACCATACATTTATTACTACCCAGCAAGAAGTTTCACTCCAATCTATTTAAATCATAAGTCATAGCTACAGTCTCCGCCATCAGGCTCATAAATGACGTCATCTTACAAGCGAAGCTATTACTCAGCCGGCGACACGCGTGAAGCAGTTATACGGAATGAGCCATACATCATGCTCATGGACATCGATTCAATTATAGAAATATCACCCAACAACTGATACTCTTAATTAAAACAGTGTTTTGTTTAAACGAATAAGTATCTGTGTCTTGAATTTTTGAAGGTGGTAGAATAAATTTAGTGTGACCGGGGAGGTACCACTCACCTATTTCGAGCGTGAAGCAGTTCTTGCGTCTCAGTAGAAGGGTGTGGCTGCCGGCTCACTTATATATGAGCATTTTAGTCCTCGTGAGTAGCAACGCATCTGTGATCGATTTCTGATAGAACTCCTGTTCGATATGAAGTTGTCATGTTCATGGGCGGTAGTAACCACATACTGGTGGTGGACTGGATACCCGTTTGCTACTGCAGCTAGATAAAAATAAATTTATAGTTTCAGTCCAGTATTATCGCGGAATGGGTTGTTTTTTTATTTATTATATGCTTTTAAGTTTAATATTCGATGCCAACATCAACCAAAATTTAGAATTATAATATGTTATCTGGTTAATGATAGAACATTCATTAGAAGTTTGTAAGTAATATTAAGTAGCAAGTAATATCTTAATTTTGCTCAAAATATGAAGTTTAAGGTATTATGTATCAAATTTTATTACATGGTCCGTCCAGAACGTAGTAATTTGAATTTGCAATTTTTCATTTTTTTTTAAACTTGGCCACTCCGAAATACTGAACTAGGCTCCTAAACTACATCTCAAGCCAAGTTCAGCACCGCTCGTGACATGCTATACGGAATGAGCCATATATCATGCGCATAGGGACATCGATTCAATTACACATTTATCTTACCCGACAGCCGGGATGGGTAGTTACGATTTCAAACGATTCAACATCTTCGTATTTCCGATATGTTACCGATTTATTTCCTGATGTCTTTAGAGATTTTTGAAGTTTTTTTTAGTAATCATACGTAAAATAAAGATAATTATTTCAATATTGATATGTATTCTATTGATTTTATTGATTAAGATGGTTGAACGAGTGTGATTTGGCTGAAGACATACCATCGCGGCACTTATTTCTAGCGTGAAGCAGTTTTACACTTAAGTTTTACATTTAAGTGGAACTGTATGGTTGCCGACTCACCATATGTGCCTATCATATTAGTCCTCGGGAATAGCAACGCATCTGTGATTTAGTTCAGGTAGAATCCCTGTTTTATATGAAATTGATTACAGATGTCCATGGGCGATAGTGATCACTTTCTATCGAATGTACTGCATACTCATTTGCTACTTCAAGCAAATAAAAAATAGATTATGATATGATATATCAGCCGCGTAGTTAGCTACATGCTTCGATCAATTATTTTTTTTTATAGTATGGAACTAGCAAACGAGCATTCAGCCCACCTGATGGTAAGTGGCTACTGTCGCCCATGGACATCTGTAATCAACCCTAGGTAAGATAAAAGTCTCATCTAAGGTTAGCCACAGATGCGTTGCTATCCCTGAGAACTAAGATGGAATGCCTCGAAAAAGTATATTTTATGTGATTCAGCTATTCTGGAGAAAATGTAACGTTAAGCATGAATCGTATTTAGGTTATTCTGTGATAGGTTAAGACTTAGTTTCATATATACTACGTATTTATATTTTCTTATGATTTGTTACTCCTATATCAATAGTATTTTTATAGAGAAACATTTAAAAATGCTAATACAATTACATACATTTTGTATTTCATAAATGCTTGCCATTTTTTTATACTGAGTGTAAATTATAATTATGTTTTATGATTTAATTCAGCTTTGCTCTTGAAAATAGAATTTACACAATCCCATCCAAGTTGGGTCAAATTGCAATCCATTAAACCCAGCCAGTACTCCAAATCCAAAACAAATTGAATCAACAAAAATTCCAAACATTTAACTCCAAACAAACAGAATCCATCCCGACGAGCTCATTTTTTCCTCCATCGGAGCGAGCGGAACCGCAGGCGAATTCGAGTTAATTACAAAGTTACACAGCCGTTCAGTTTTCTAATTAGAGACGAAACGACGAATTTTAGAACACGACAAATTCAGCTGAGACAGTTTACGAATCAGCGACGGAAACGATCCTGGCGTTAATCGAGTACGACTACGATGTTTTGATGGCGGTCGTAAAGTGTAAATGAGGTTGAACAGGAATTATTTGCTCGTTGAAAGCGATTGTTGTTTTTATTTCTTTTCTTGTAAATGAGAAACGGAATTGGGAGGAGTATGCAAATATTGTAAATAGAATAGTGAAATTATAGTTATATAAATAACCTTATATGTTTACGTTCTCGATAGTTTGAGATTGAGAAAGTTAAAATAATACTTTGGCAAAGGGAGATCTCCCGCCAGGCCAGGTGATGTTTAAGGTGATGATACAGGATGTTAAGATAAATGTTGAGAAAACTTTGACAGGGTGATGACACGTGAATGACACGTCACTGCATTAGTAGCGCCATCTAGTACAATTTTAAAATATTATCCCAAGAAATTTAAACAATTTTTGAATGAAATATCATCGTCGTTTTCATTCCGTAACCGTTTCCATTACATAAATCTTTTCACCAATACATTTTAACTAATCGCGGGTCTAAAGTAACTTATCTTCAACTAGCTAACTAACTAACAATATCTTTTAATATATGCTTTGATCCAGAACACTCTACGTTTCTTTTGTACTTTAATGAATCGTAGTAAAAAGAAATCGTAGAAACATCTTATCTCATACAATAGTTCAATCAATCAATAATATCCCAATTAACTATCAATACAAGAGGAGTTTTGAGTATAAAAAGTTTTAACATCCTGTTTTACAGGTCGGCGAAAACAAAAAGGTTAGCCAGTCTCTGAATTTCTCACCGTAATATAAGGGCGGACCTTGTAATTTTTCGACAAAAACAAAAATCCTTTCTATAGAGGACAAGAAAAGGTTTCTAAAAAATAAATATTTTCCTGTTTTTTTTTCGTCGTTGTTGTTGTTTCGTTGTTGTTTTTTTTGCAACATTTTTCGTTGCCGCTCCACTCTTATTAGTCATAGCGTGATGTTATATAGCCTATAGCCTGCCTCGATTAACTATTAAACACAAAATTATTTTTTCAATTCGAACTAGTAGTAAATAAACAAACTCTACTGCTTTATAATATTAGTATAGATTTTTCCATTCTTGTCTTTACGTTGGAGGAGGGGGGGTATAGACCTCCTTATACGCCCATGATTGCGTTACTCTAAGCCCTTTACTACTATTGCCTACGCCCTCTATAGGTCACCTCCTCTATAAATAACCTTCAATTCAGAACACAAAATCACATTCAGACAATGTCAATAGAATTAAATAAATGACATATTGGTATTTGTTTTAGGATCGTAACATTTCATCGGTGTTCGTTGTAACTGGTATTTATTTTCAA
>MOOZ01000188.1:173247-191367 GCA_002930495.1 Cecropterus lyciades
AATCTAAACTCATCATTTAGATGTCTGTCTGGCCGGGGATCGAACCCGGGACCCACTGCGTGTCAGACCGGTATGGTGACCGCTCCGCCACGCGGGTCGTCGTAATGTATGACACATGTATAAACAATTATTACTTTGAGGAAACTCAACTCATAGTAAGAGTAATAATTATAACGTAATTAAGCTAAAAATATTTTCTTGTACTATCAATTAAATAAGATGGAGTGCGTAACTTGAAGTTATATAATGTGGTAAAATGGAATTAGGGTCTGGCAAAAATATTTTGCTGTAGATTAATGGCTGGCAGAAATACGGCGGGTGTGTTAGTCGTTTGGAATATAATTGTTAATTTGTTAAAGTGCTTCTGTTTTTTAAATATAATTTTCTTGTGGACGAAGTTTGTTTAATATGGTTATGAAATGTAAAACGACTATGGTGCGACCGTAGAAGGACTTCTGCCACACCGATTTATAGAATGAAGCAATTCTTATGTTTCGGTGGTAGGGTGGATGCGAGGCTTATATATTGTGATTTAATTTGATGAGACTGAAAACCAGCGCCGTGGTTTTGTACGTAGCCACGGCAGTAGCTGAGTTTCGTCCGTTTCACGATTATGTCACACCACAGGTCATTTATTGTTTACGTATTTTATAAATATTAAAAAAATAAGATTCTTTGTACGAAAAAATACACGTGATATGGGTGGAGGGTGGAAGATAGTCTTAAACCTCGCCACGTATCACCAAAAGGGAGGGGGGGGATGAAAAAAAACATCACGTGATTAACGGACGGCTCCTTAGGTGTTACCTCTTACCATCAAGCGAACCGTCAGCTCGCTTACTACTACAGTTTCTACAATAACCATAATCTATTAACCGAATAAAATAAATCGAAGGCATACCCCGAAACAGTGCTATAAAAGCTTATCTTACTAGGAATTCTAAATACTTATGAAGATAGAAAGGCATTTGCATTATTCATGATCGATTTTTATATCCACTGGCAGCAATGACTCTTTAACATGTAGTATGTAGTAAGATGAACACTCGTTTGTGATCTAAATAAAAAAGTCAATACCTACAAACCTTAAATATATTCATGGCAACGACGACTGTTTTCTAGATATGCTTGTTATCTCAAATTAAGATCTAATGTATGCATATACACATACACAACAACAAAAAGAGAGAAGTGAGAAATAACACACACATTTAGAAACGGACATACAGAGAGAGATATGAGATGATATACATACACTGTATATCATAAGAGAATGTAGAGAAAACGACACAAACATTTAAAAAGAGGATTGGACGGAGATAGACAGAGAGGCATACAGAAACATCCACTTTCTAATCTAATTTTAAATCTAATTTCTGATCTAAAATTTACTAAGCGGACTTTATATTAACGACAAGAAACAAAAACACAGCCCTAAATATACGTATCTCAGAAAGAATTTGACAAAGCACTACGGTGGTTTCAGATAACGGTCCACTTCAAATTAATTGCATCATTATTAAATCATATATTCTGTTTATAAGGAAAATCTTGAAATCGGAGACCTCATTAAAACACTCGAGCTGTAATAATATTCATTTTACACGTATTTCGCACATGTAGCCGTCTTAATTATAATTTAATTTCTCTATAATAAGAGAATTTCGCCCAAATGAAAGCTCTCGAGCGCCGCTTTTTGCAATTTAAATTTAGATGAACATTGCTACTTCTCTGTACAATTTTAATATAAGTCAACGAAGATGGAGTCTATGTACTGTTAAGTGTGATATGTAGATTATCCTTGAAGTGATAGAACCTTTTAGGGTTTGAAAACTTGAAGTAATATTCAAGTATTTTAAACAGCGATGAGATGAAAAACGTAACGAGGTCATTCGATCACTAGATTTTACTCCTCATATTTTTCTCATACCGGGCGTCTTATATGAAAATCGATTCTTAAGGAGTAAACTCCAAAAAAAAAACACTACCAAAACAAGTACTTCTGCCTAATAGTAGTAGGGTTAAGCTTTGCTGTATTTTGGTTTGAAGAGTAACCGACGCTAGTACTTTTCAATGTAGTTCTTAAGGGTAACTACACATCTGTGATCGAGGTAGGATTCTAATCTTATCTGGGGTTGATTACGGCTGTCCATGGGTGTCAAAGACCACTTACCAGCAAGCAAACATTATTCTTGTTTGCTACTTCCGTAATAAAAAATCAATAACTGCAGTATCAACGACTGCTGTGCTCTAAATTAAAAGTTGTGGCACGGAGGAGGTAGTTAAATGGGGAATTTCAATTTAGTTCTTAGATGGAGCAAACATCGGTGTTCTCAAAAGCTAAGTTATGTGAGATATGTACATGTAGAGAAACCCAATTCTCCAATCCTACCTGGAGCTATTTATATCTTCAGGCCAGTGATCATTATTTGGAATGTTCGCCCGTTTGCTATTTGATAACAAAAAATATTGGAAATAAAAATTGAAAATGTGCCTTTAAATTCATACAACAGAACGAAAGTACCAAATTCAGTAACTAAATTATGTATATAAGTAAAAATTGTAATTGTAATTAAAGGCTATAAGACTTCGGAACTTCGAAAGTTCCGAAGTCTTCGTAAAACATTCCGAACCCTCACAATTAGCTCTTGAAAGTTAAAACTAACTCGAACAAAGACAACGATATTCATCATCTCTTACACCCAAAAGTTGAAGTCTAATGACAGGCCCCAAAACAGAAAAGTTGCTCAGTTGCCCTTTAAACAAAAAGGGAAGTGAATAAAATAAGCTTTCGCTCAACCCAATTTTACCGTAAAAACTTAGTCAATTTGCATCGAAGTGTGGGAGGCGTGTTTGAGTATTTGCTAGTGTTGGTACAAGTACTAAGCGGTACTAAGTTTGACAGCGGTTTAATCTCGACAATGGCGTATCAACAATTTGTTTAAAAATGCTAAGTTCTTGTTTGATGTATGTAATATATTTACCTCTAGATGATGTTCGACAACTGTATCAGACCATATAATGCGGGATTGATTACAAATGTTTTGGGCGGGACTGACCACTTACTGAAAAGTGAACGGAATGCTTTAATTCAATAAAATTAACAAATAGTAAGAGTAAGTAAGTAACAAAAAATAAGATTATAGGCGTGTTTATTATACGTAGTCTCCTGTTCTTTGATATCGTAAAATAGGTAGTGACATTTTTTTCAGTGTTACTTGAGATCTTAGCAGATATGGTGGTGGTATCATGAAACGTTAATCTTTAACTTAAAATGTGAAATTAGTTAGGCTATTCAAAAAAATACATAAGGGTTTTAATATGCTTCATTAAACACCTACTGGTCTATGTTTCCATGAATTTATATGTGTTTCCTATTCAAAAAAATGTTTTTATGGCTGTAAGTTTTCACCATCACCAATTATCAACTGGTAAAAGCTTCAATGGGAATGAAGTTAAACTATTTTCCATCCTAAAATTCCTAGGATAAAAATTAAAAATAAATCAATAAATAAATACTCAAAATAAAACTTTTGATTCAAGTAACTCGTCTCATGTAAAGGCACCCAAATCGTACCTTAAACGTGATATTATGTTCCGTGGCTAGATTTACGCGCCGCGCGTGACGTCGTTCAGCGGTCCCCGACGGATGCGTTAATATTATATGAAATAGGATCCTTGAGGTTGGTCTGTCATTTTAGCTGAAAAATCGAGGACGCATAATATATTTTTATCAAGGCCCTTTACTATTTATCATACTTATCGGTATTCAGATTTGGTAATTTAACGAAATGGTTTCATAAGATTGGAAGAGAGTAGTAAAGTTTTACTTAAATTTTAGGCTTCATAAAGTTTTTTATTAATTGGCGTAAATTTAAGATGAATATTTGGTTCATTTCATAATTAAAACTTACGTAAATCTTATCTAAAAGCTAAATTGTATAACAAAAGTTGGCTTGGTAGTAGCATTTCAAATGTCAAACCAGGAATGGTAAAATGACTTTTAAATGCAGATTTCTTAATAAGAATCTTACACACAGCACAAATTAAAGTTATTGATGTATGTATACATAGATACTAAGAGAGGTTTTTTTTTAAATTGTACTTAGTTTTAAAGGGGAAGCAGTTCGTAGATTCAGAAAAAACGTATCTTTGCTTTCAATTTGAAATCGTCAACTTACTCCACTGCTTATTACTACTCAATCAGAAATATTTCGCAATTTAAAATAATTTAAGCTTATGAACATTTTGCGGTCGCGTTAATCATAAACTGAAACAGCGAAACAAATTCATCAATCATTATGATATTTTGTTCTCTGTATATAAATATGATTTTAATTCAATTATTTCACACTGCATTTAATCGGTTCGTTAAGCTCCTTCTTTTGTTAAACACGAAAATGGAAAATGGACTGAATTATCTGTTCAATAATTACTTATTACTATAAAAAATTCCAAATTCCACAATGTATTAATGTTTATTTTATTTTCTCTTTATTTTGTAGAGTTTCAGTTGTAGAGTACAAATGTAGAGTACATTTGGTCGATGTTACAATTTAGGACTGCGATTTGATACAGCACTACAACTCATTTTTTTCTGACTATAATATATGTAATTTTGCATACTACGGGACATACAGGAGCAAAAGCAAAATTCCTCTAAATCACTAGGGAACAAAGAACATAAGCCACATAAAGTCAACATAATAAGCTTTGCCATCGGTTACTTTTAATAGAATTTAAAATTAACTTATCTATTCATATATCTGTATCTAACAGCTGAGGTCAATAACAACTAGAAATTGAAAAATTATTTTAATTACGCGGCATAATTAAGCGTATCTTTGATATTTGGACAAATGAGTTCTGTTAATTTTAATCATCGGAATAATTCGATGAAATATTGAGAATTATGTTGACGATTTAAATTGAAATTCTGTCTACAAATATTTCATTCATTTGCGTCAATTTAATTAATTCCCTTTTAATTTCCGATTCATTACCTAAGCCACTTGAATGAAAGGAATTTTGTAAATGAAATAAAATTTTAACAGTGATAAATTGTATGTCTCATTAAAAGGTTCATATGATTTTCATTTAAAAAGTCGTGTTGTAGGTATTCCTATAATCTAACAGGAAATCCTAAAACTCACTGTGCTACGCTAACCCCCAACAGTGAATAATGACCTTATATTAATATATATTATACTCTTAGATGGTGGTTGAGATGGCAAGGATAGCTCGGTAGTTTTTTTTTTTTTTTTCAAAATATAGAACAATAATTTTATTATTGTTGTAGTATTAATATAACCACTTGGTTGTATATTTGCTCTCACAATTTTTTTTAGCTGTTATAAAAAAAATATGAATACCGAAAAAAATTTTTAAGCAAGATAAATTTAAATACTTATGAATCAAAATGAACAAAAATGTTAAAAAAATATTTATAAAGATTGGAAATAAACATAAAATAAAAGCGTATTGCATTTTATAGAAAGGTATAAAAGGGGATTAAGCACACTTTTACGAAAACTTTTTTTATTACAGTACCATTGTATCATAGTTTTATGAGCAAAGAACGTAATCATTTCATTCCATGCATTTATATAATTAAATTAGGTACACGAGTGGAAACACAAAATTCAAAATATATTTTAAATGAAATTTGCGGTTGAATTATTTTTATTCAGGTATACGTTCGAAATACACTCAGATTTTTCAGCATCACAAGTGCCCTCATTATCAAAATCCTCGCACAAAATGTAAAATTGTATACAAAAAAAAAGACGTGTAACGTGTACAAAATGTGAGTAAATACAGCTGCGGAGATATTGCTTTAACGAAATTTAAGGTTTAATGAGGTCTAGTGAGGTCTCAGGTCTAATGAGGTTTATGATTTAGTACTTCAATAACTGTGAAAGCATTTATTTTTCCAAACCATTAACAAAACCTATATCACTTTGTAAGCGGCCATTGTGTTTTTTAAGTGTCATTAATTGCCAAATTTTTCCCTTGGAAACGTTAAATTATAATTACGTTAATGTACCTTAATTGAAAGATCGTCTTAGGTAATATATTTATGGAATACGTACGTAGAAATTTGAACTTCAAGGTGGTACAGGCTGGCTTCATAAAGGGCTTTTATCGTACTTAGGCTTGATTATCCTATGATTAAGTATACGACCGGCAGGGATCACTTAATATCAGGTGGATTGTATACACGTTTGCTACATTAACCTTATAAAAAAAAATAAAACCTGTCAACAGTATTAATAATAATTAAATGCAATGGTATGACGCTGTCTGCTTATTAACTACTGTCACACTTAATGCGTTTAGACTTAGGTAACTTAAAACCAGGTATTAAATAGGTAGCAGGGGAGGTATTAAATAGTTCTTGAGTTTCAATGGAAGACTGTGTAACTGGCTTGCTTAGATTTAACGCAACCATCTCAATCCCCAGAAGTGGCAACGTATCTGTAGCTTCAAGTAGAACTTGGTATATGAAGTGGGTTTCAGAAGACCTTCTCAATTGTTATAAAAAGGAGTCTGCGGGGACGACCCCCATTAGGAACGAAGTTCAATCCATACAGCCAATTCACCAATACGTGGTAATAAAGAACATTCGAAAAGGATACCTTTGTGAATGTCAAAATTGCAAGAAGGTCCGAACGGTCCAAACATAAAACTACATAATTAAGTTGATAGCCAACTTAAAATGTTTTGAGATGTTAGATAGAACTTTTATACTTGTTAGCATTGTAAAGTAAAAGTAACCAGGCAACCATTTGACATCTTTAAGATTCCGTACCCTAAGGGTAAAAAAAGACTATTACTAAGACTTCGTTGTTCGTCCGCCTGTCTGTCACCAGGTTGTATCTCAAGAGCCGTGATAGCTATACAGTTGAAATATTTTACAGATGATATGTTTCATTTTCCGCTATAAAATCAAATTTTATACTTAAAAAGAATAAATAATTATTTATGCGCCCTTACAACAAACGTGATTATTATTGCTCGATTTTTATGAAAATTAGTATGAAGGGAGTTTCGGGGAGATAAATCGATCTAGGTTTCATTTTAAGAAAACGTCGTTTTATCCATGTTTTCAGCGATGAAAAATTGCTACAATATTATTGGAATATAAAGGTGCATTTCATCATCATTTGTAAAATTATGGTCGCTCAGGTGAAAAATTTTATTCGTATTTCATCAATATGAAACTCGTATCTAATATCTAAACTAAATAATATATTTTTCAAAAAACACGATTACCAAAATATACCGAGCAAAATTCAATAATCCGGGTATTAATGTTTAAGAGGGACTCCCATACAACAAGCGTATATTTTTCACTTCGATCTAATATTCTAGTATTATATCGGAGTGAAAGATGGAGCTTATTTCAATAATCGAGAATTCCTTGTCGGTCGATCTTTCACAAGATGGCGGTTTTAAACAAATTATTCCTTGGTAAATTGAAATCAAATTTGTATTACGTATTCTTTTAAGAAAAGTAATCGTTACAGCATATGCGAATAAAATTTCTATTAGTATATATATGTTTGTTATAAAAAATAACCAAAGCTAAATCATTCAATTATTTAAAGGTAAAGGTACGTAACCCTTTGTGCGCGAGTCCGACTCGCACTTGGTCGATTTTTTGCTTTGTAACACGTTCAAAAATAATAAAAACAAACAGATATGTTTTGCTTCAATCACACCTTTTGACGTACTAATTGACATAAATTAGTAAGTTATAGAGTAATCGGTATTTATTTTAGCCCGGCTTTCATGCTTTCTCGATACACGCACGCGCAGAGCACATTTCGTTACGTGACGATTTCTGCCAATTCGCACACCCCGTGAGCTGCGTTAAGGAACTTCGTTCCAAAAATTATTCACAATTATAGTCATACTTTGTTTTGCTGCTTGCTAATTAATGTACCAACACACTTAACCCAGATATTATAAATAAATACCATTAAAATATATTACTCCATTTTTAATTACACACGAAACAAAGCGCGGGATATTTAATATTCGGAGAACGTTACCTTTTTTACAATGAAAACGATCGTTTGTTTTAAAATTACCCAGGTTTTAAGGTTTTTGTTTTTTGTTTAATTTTCTTCATTTAAGAGTTTGTATGTAATTAACTTGGATATCTCGCAAAATTATGAATAACTAGTAGTTTTGCTATTTTTCACTGAAATGTTTGTTTTCATATATAATATTTTAAAAGTTCAGTAGATATCATAGATATAGTTAGGGGGCGTTTATTTTTGACGTAAAGCGATTTACCCCTTTTTGATGTGAAACATCTATAGGCGGACGTAAACCTGGTTGTTCGCGTGGCGATCACACTTATTGATTTTAGCGCCATCTGTTATACCTTTCGGAACTATTAAGTATCGAACAAAACTAAGCGGGCTGCGGTGTTAGTTCGACTGCTGTAATGACAGTGCATCGGGAAGCACTGGGACTAGTATATTAAACTGTAAACTAGCCAATACATGTGGTAGCATCTAGCAAACTGTAGTGTCTGCTGCTAGGGTGTAACAAGTTTTAGTTGATTTTAACTACAAAATATCCACCTAAATTTTGTAAAAGATTGTCTATGTATGGGTCACATTTCACCCGAGTGAAGCCGGGTTTTCACCTAGTGCTGTATATTTAGTTCTTGTTGCATTCTTGCCTTTTATGTAAATTACTTTTACAAACACGATGTTTCACACTGCCAGGCGTACCGAGATGGCTATTTTTTTTTCAACTCATTATACCTCTTTGGTCTGATTTTTCAACCTCCCTCCAACTAATCGGACTTGAAATTGTTCAAAATTACGTATTAAATAATAGTTATTTAATTAAATCAAGTTTTCTTGCATTTTAAACGGTTTCTTGCAAAAACAAGACGTGATTCTAAGTCGAGATCCCCGCTTCCCTACGTGAGATATTCGTGATGAACTTCGACCCGATCTCTCCTTCTAAATGTCCCACGTAATACCGGATGCAGACAGTGCACGGACGCTTGAGTATTTCTCTATACATACTACTTGACCTGAAAGCTTGCTGCAGCCCTCTGCTTTCGCAACCTCTTTTGAGTCCCACAGCTGGACACGGGGAAACCTTCTACAGGTACTCGACGCCGTTGGAACGACGCCGGGTTATGTGAGATTTTTACCGCACTAAAATCCCCACAGTGGCCGTCCTCAGCGCTGTATGGAGGACTACGGGATCTCCAAAGGAAGGCAACCGGAGTCCTCCAAGCGTGATGCCCCTATCTGGCTCTTTCCCGATGAGCATTAGCAGTTGCCATATCTTCTGGTATTTACGAGGGCATACAAACACAAATGTCACCGTCCTTCCCGCGGTCGCTTGGCTGGTCACTTTGAGCTCCCACTCTTGCCGCCCGCATCTCCGGAATCCCCTTTTAGTCATCTCTTACGATAGGTAGGGGATACCCTAGCCCGACTCTGGTAGTGGTACTAGGTACATTAATGGTGGTGTATATTAATGGAAGGGTTAGGAGCAACCCGTGTCAGATATCGATGTCAATTTATGGCATAAATTTACATCAATAATTAAAATCCACACGGGTCACTAGTGTTAAATAATTTATATTTTAACATTATAGTACTTATTTCTCCCTTTTCAGTTAGTTATGTACAAGCCGTCAGGTTTTATTTTATTGTTATGATAGTTTATATCCTTAGTAATAATATTAATAAACGCGAAATTTTGAGAGGATGTGTGTTTCTTACTCTTTCACGCAAAAACGACTTATTAGAAGGTGGTAGAACTCTTTGTGGTTCGACTCCGGAAGCACCACCGCCACACCTATTTCTACCTCATAACAGCAGTGTTAAGCGCTGCTGTGTTCTGGTCTGAAGGGTGTGGTAAGGGAGACATACTTTACCGAGGCATTCCATCTTAGTCCTCAGGGGTAGCAACGCATCTGTCTCTAACCTTAGGTGAGACTTTGATCATAACTAAGGTTGATTACAGATGTTCATGGGCGGCAGTAGCCACTTACCATTAGGTGGGCTACATACTCGTTTGCTACTTCCATACTATAAAAAAAATAGATTTGGATTAAATTTTGCACACAGATAGTTTATGGCCTGGATTAACACATAGGATATTTTTTACCGTGGTACGTGATGCAAGCGGGTGGAGCCGCGAGAAAAAGCGATCAAGCGTTCTTCGATTACCCCATTTTTTTATTGAAAGTAGGCTTCAAATTGAGGTAAAGTTAGTACGAGTTTATTACGTTACTTTGAATTGCATGTTTATGTTTTCATTTCTCCAATTTCATACGTTGCAATGACATAATTATGAATACATAAACATTGATTGCTCTGAGGAAATATAATAAAACCGTTCTTAGGGCACTGCTGTTTTTCAAGTTGTCCATGTGCATGACAATAATCATTTAATCATTGCATAAAGAGATTCATGCCATTTCCAATAGACAAAACACGTTGTACAATCATATTGTATTCTTCCATGCTAAAATAAAGCTATATTGTATCAAATTATAATAAGTAAACAGTTTAACCTTTATCCTTTCGGGCAAAAAACCGGATGAAACATGAATTATTAGTAACAGCGGTATCTTTATAGCGTGTAACGCGTTAACGTATTTTTTCTCATAATAAATTCGTATTAACGAGGCGGTTATCCGGTTTACATTCTAAAATTCACGGTTGAATATAATGGACGACAAAATTAGAGTCCAGCGTTGGTTCTTGTTTTTTTTTTGTTTTGCCATATCGTAAATGAAGTTATATTTTTCGTATGTTGTACAATTATTCGCAGGAAAATACAATTTTTGATAAAATATCAGTTGGGCGTTACTCAAAATGACATAAAAACAAGAATGATAAATGTTTAAGCATGTATCACGTTTTACTGGCAATTTTTCATAAAGCAGTTTTCCGAATTGTAGTGGTTTAAGTACACTTTAATTCCAAAACTTAATGCTACATGAAATGTTAAGGATTAATTTTATTATGCATATTATTTTGGACGACCCGCGTGACGACCTGCCACACTTATCTAATACAAAGTAGGTTTCAGGTTCAATTCCTGCCTAGTATGCAAAATATATTTGTGTTTTTATATATTCGTTTTTGTAGAAATTTATAGCATCGACGACTCAGATAATCTGAGTGCCAAGCTATTGTAGAAAGCGTATAATTATTCCTTAATGTATCTTGATTTATGTCTAACCAATGATATAATGATAAAAATAATGCAAACTATTCCAAATAAAATAACAAAAAACATCAAAGAGTCTTCATATCAATAAAATTTCGTTACATTCAATAGCTATTCAAGTATGTATCTAAGTAGGTACATGAATACTCCCAATATTAGATACTCATATATTCGTCGAAGTATTAAGACAAAAACAATACGATATTTCTTACAGACTTTTATATAACAAATAAAAATCGCAAAAACTGAGATATCAGAATATCGTATTACACTAACTATCATTCCACTATAGTATTCTGAACAAAATGCAAGAGCGAAGCAAGATTGTTGAAACAGATTTTAATAACGGAATTGCAGTGCCTAATTTCCGCTACTAATTACTTCATCCTTGTTCAGAATTCCAAATTTAGACTAAGCAGTATTTCACCGACTTGGCAAACGGCTTCAAAGAATTTTCAATTTGGTATAAAATCTCTTAGTGAAACTGCAAGATTTTAATATTACTCTAGAGGATGGTCAAACATGTTATAATTTTGAGATTATTTGATCGTTAAATGTTAGGTGGCTACCATGCCCCAATATTATTAACTAGCTGTGCCCCACGGTTTCATCCGTTAGTACATGAGCATAAAACAAGAAAACAAACAGTATGATAGCCTTCTTTAATAAATGGGCTTTTTTAGCGTGGAAGCATTGTTAGGTTATGTATGTATATATGGTTATATATGTATGGTTATGTATATATTTTTACCACACTAAAACCCCCTGGTGGCCGTACTCGGCGCTGTGAAGTAGACTCCAAGATCTCCAAAGTATGATCCTCTGAGTGCGTTGCCCCAACGAGCTTCACCCAGGTCTGGTCTTTACGAAGATATGTGACCACACATACCGTATTCCTTCTCAGGGTCGCCAGGCTGGACGGTTCGAGCTCTCACTCCTGCCGCCCGCAACCCCGTAAGCCCCTTTTAGTCGCCTCTTGCGACATGTAGGGAATTCCGTAGCCCTATTCTAATCCCGGAACTATAGGGACGGATGAATAAATGGATTATTCACAAAACACAAAAGTATTTTTCTTTTCGAACCAGTAGATACTTAGATTAGCGCGTTTCAAACAAACAATGTCTTCAGCTTTATAATACTAGTGTATAATAATTGTAAAAATGCTTTACCTACATGAAGTGTAATTGAAGCATTTGTTTCAAACTTAAACCCTGGGCCGGTTACGTTTTTAAATTATTTGTAAATTCCACTTTCAGTATTTCAAATGTAATGGATTGCAATGTTATATATTATACATACTATCATTCCACTTCCTATCTATATATCTATATATACACGGCACTGTAATATATTTATAGTTGTTTTTATATTTTTAAAAACTGTAGGACATAGATGATTTATTAAAATGACGTACAGTCTAAGTTCTACCTAGACTGTACGTCATTATTACCTATCCTATGATATTTTAATATTTTTTATGGCTATTCTAGCTTTAACTCTTACTCAATTTCTACAACATCCATGAGAAGGAAAGTAATTAGTGTGCCTTTTTTTGTTCCAGGTATCAAAACAAGTACCCTGTGAAACGCCAGACGGGACCGCTAGTTTAAATCATTAAACAAAATGACTTAAGTATTATTATTATGAATTTAGCTGATATATGTGTAGGTGAATAAAGAAATGGGTCTCCAAAGGTGATATATGCAGAAAATGGCCACCGATAGACTGCCATTACATATTTGCAACTCAATAAAACAATACTGGTTTAAGACGGAAAAGAAATTATTCATATGCCAGCTAATAAATAAAAAACCAAAGTTAAAAAGTCTGGAGAAGATAAAATTAGTTTTGTTGTTAGTATTACTGTTGAGTGTGAATTCGAGTGGTAATAGTTACAGTGGTAGGAATTCTATGTTAAGGACTAGAGTGATTGGGACGAGGTACGGAAAGCTACAAGGAGTTATAATGCCGATGGATCAGCATAAGTACTTGAAACCAGTTGAAGCGTATCTCGGCGTACCCTATGCAACACCTCCTACAGGCTCTAATAGGTATGTACAAATAATTTTATGCCATAATTATAATAATCATTAGGTCAATATTAAGGTTATAGGACCTTCTACCTTCGACTCCAGAGACACTGATGTCACACCTATTACTGTCTATTAGCAGTGTTGAGAACTTCAGTTCTAGTCTGAAGGGTGCAGTGAGGGAAACATACAACTTACAACATATTCTTCAGCAGTAGCAACTCATCCATTACCAACCTCAGGTAAGGCTTTAATCTTATCTGACTTTGGTTACAGGTATACGTACATGCTCATTAGATATTTCCATATAAAACAAGAAACAGGCAAATGGAAATGTAACACAAATAAAATTAAATATTCTTACTTGATATATTTGCTCTTTATAACATTAATATTAAAATGTAATTTGATAATCAAAATAAAATTCTAGTAGCTAATCGTAAGAATTATAATTCAGAATCAGATGTTAGTATAGCTCTACATTTAAATGAAATAGCTAATAATTTATTTAAGAACTTTACAAGAATTAATGAGAAAACCATAAAGAATTCACAAACGATTGCCCGTAACGCCAAAATTACGTAAGTGTTGCAAAAATGTAACGCAGAAAATTTCATTTCAATTATTCAGTATCCTACGTTTTGAAAACACGAAACAGGGTAATAATTTTGAGCTGTTCACGCTTGTTTCAAGTATCTTGTAAACACAGCGCTGCGGACAGCATATAACGAGATGCATGTAGCTTTACAACGGGATAACATAAAATGTGTTTTATGATCCATCTTCCACTTCACTATGATACTTTAAATATTGTTGGAATAATAAGCAAAGCTGCCTGGTAGGTAACAAGTATCTATGAAATATTTATGATTGCTATGAAGAGACGCTGACGCAGTTATTAATAGGCTATTTGATTTTTGATTTGTCATAATCCTTATTTAGTAACAAATAAAGAACAAATAATTAAATTGATTAATATAAGTAAACAAATTGAACATTTATATAATTAATTTCAATAAATAAATGAAATGACAACTAAGTATTACCTCAATTAAAGGTGAAAACTATAATAGGGCGTGAGCAATAACATACTAGTACTACTACGAGATTATTCCCGCAGTCACGTCTACCACGGTAATGAGTATCCTATGTCTTAATATGGGTTATAAACTATCTGTGTTCTATATTTCAGCGAAATCCGAGTAGTGTTTTTTGCGTGAAAGAGTAACAAACGCACATACGTATGTGCACATATGTATGTGCGTTTGTTCACAAACTTTCGCATTTATAACTAAGATTGAGCAATGTAGCTAACAGAATAAAATATAAATTCTTCTAAATTTAAATTTTATATCTCATACCGTTCTCTGTCGATATGATCAGTCAGTACTAAAATAAATTATTCGCTAGATAAAAATGCATGCATCTGGCAACAACGTTTTCGAACGACCTATTCAGCTATTGAACTTAGAATATCTTTCCAATTTGGAAACTTTACTACTGAAATTGGGACCGATATTCATAATTGAAATATAAATTACATTCCCGTCTGGACTATTTGGTTCAATAATACCGATTCGAGAGACCGTTTCTATGGATTTCAATTCCAAAACTCGTACAAAATAGATTGAAACTATGAAATTGTATGATTAATTAAATGCTTTAGGGCGATGTCCTGCAATAATTTATGAAATAATTATCTTACATTTAGATATAAAGAGCATTTTGCAAGAAGATAGGTACATTATTATTTTAGTGAAATTTAATTTATGTTTAAATTAATTTACGATCAAATGAATATTGGACTCACCAACCATTGAAGATCACTGCCGTTTACAAAAGAATTCCAAGAAAAAGTTCTACCTAAATTGTAGCGCAGACAAATTTTATGCCTGAGGAGTTACGTCTCCTATAACTTTGTCTGCCTTACTAAGCCCTTAAGAGAACGTATTAGATGCTAGTAAGGTAAACGTAGCTTCAAAGGTAGTAGAACCTTTTGAGTTTTGACTCCCAAAGCATCTCCGCCACATATGTTTTTGCCTAATAACGGAAATGTTAAGCAGTACAGTCTTCTGGTTTGACGGGTCTTCGATAGGATAAAGTTTGTCTTCAGGGGTAGCAGCATACCTGTAGTCACATTCAGGTAAGATTGTCTTATCAGATTATCTTATCTAGATTCGATTACAAACGATCATAATGGATGGATGAATGATCATATCTGTTATTCTACGGCGCTTGGATAGAAATGGATAGACAGATAAAATCAGGTAAACTTCATGTTTGCTACTTCTATATTGTAGATAGTCTTACTATTATTATAAAAATGAAAGCTTGTGAGGATGTATGAGTGTTTGTAAATCTTTCACGTAAAAATTTACAGATCGAATTTCGCTGAGACTGACACACATATAGGTTATGGCCTACATTAACACATAGGGTACTCATGTCCGTGTTAGACTTGACCGAGGCGGGCGGAGCCAAGAAATAACCTTGTATACTTTAGTGGTCAGTGTAACGATACTTACATGGCACCATATACAGAACAACTTCTATAAATATATATCAATTTTTGTTACAAGCATGATAATATTTATAGGCCGAGAAGAGAGAATATCATGATTTTTCAATAAATTTATACGTAAAAATCCCGTTAGATAGATTTAGATCCTTTTTATTTCGTTTCAAATGTTATTGGAAAGTTATATTTGTTATTGGGATCATCTTAGCACAGAAATAGGTTGAGATCTTTTTATAAAAAAAAATATAAAGTCGATTCAAGTGTAAGGGAAAATGATATATTATTTTGATAGATACTTATATTTTCGTTGCCGAAGCAGTCCCATGTATGCATATTATAAAATCAACTACCTGTTGCCCGCGACTTCGGACGCGAATACTGTAATATAAATATTTAATGTCGATTTGATGATTTTCAATAAATGCTAAAATAAGTATTTCATTACTTCTACCCAGAAAACCAAATACTAAGTTTTATATAGGTTACTTCAAAATTGGCGGACTTCATACAAACTTTCAACTCCTATTTAACCCTGTTGGGGGTGGAATTTTTAAAAATCCTGGCTTATTGCTCACTTTCATCAAAAAAAGAACCCCTGTACCAAATTCCAAGGTTCTAGGTACAGTAGTTTTGGCTGCACGTTGATATATAAGTCAGTGAGGCGGAATTGCCTTTTATATAACAGCTACTACATGCTTATCCTATGCATTTCAACTTTGTCATCAGATATCTTATGTCTTACTAATATTATAAATGCGAAAGATTGTGAGGATGTATGTGTGTTTGTTACTCTTTCATACAATAGTCGAATTTAGCTGAAATTTGGCGCATCGATAGTTTATAACCTGGATTATCACACGGGATCAGAAATTACCACGGTAAATATGACCGAAGCGTGCTGGAGTATAATCTAGTACATAATATGAATTTGGATGTAAATTTGCTGTCAGTGGTAGCCCCCCACGTGGATTTAAGGGACTGATTGTGTGGTCAGCCTGTGGTAAGAATCTTAATCTTATCTGGGGTTGACCGCAAGTATCTACGGGCTACTTCAATATTGTAAAAAAATCTGCGAACAACTTAGCACCCAACGAAATATGTGTCGTACATATTTCCTTTAACCTACTCATTATTTATTCATTCAAAGGTTTGCACCAACGCGAGCACCAGCGCCTTGGGACGACGTGAAGACGGTGGACACAATGGGTCCAGTTTGCCCACAGAGGTTACCAGACATCGCCAACGAGACCCTCGTCTTGGAGAGGATGCCCAAGGGCAGGTTGGAGTACCTCAGAAGATTGCTGCCAAGACTGAAGAACCAGAGCGAAGACTGTTTGTACATGAATATTTATACACCGGTGCAAGGTGAGTGTATTTGAATAATGAGAATTTATTTTGAATATTTATTTGAATAATAGTAGAACCTACCATCAGTTTAGGCCACCTACATTCCATAAATTTGTGTTTCCGGAAATTTGTTGGGTGGTATAATTTATTTCATAATCAAACCGAGCGCAAGCTAAATGAGGCAGACAGACTGCTTGATGAAATGGAATGGACATTTGCAATACCATAGGAATCGATAATAATGTATTATTGGATTTAGGCTTTCTGCACTTTTTTAGAAGGGAAGAATGAAATCCATATATTTAATGCCATCGGCAAATTGGAATATTTCATTGCCTAACTACACCATTGACAAATAATATTACAATAATATAATTGAAAAAAAACATCCTTAAAACATTATACTTGTGTATTATATAAGGTCAAAGGTCAATACACCAAGGTTTTTTTTTCTTTAATATAAAAAGCCGTAATAAAATCACTTTATTGAAATCCATTCTATTTGGTGACAAAGCCGTAGACAGATACACTGACTTACAAACAGACAATGGTTTTAAACTTATAAACTCTTTTCCGACAAGTTTAGAAACAGGAGATATTACGAAACGAGTCACGTAGCACCTGAAAATAAAACAATAACAAGAGAATATTTCACACACAATCCTACAGTCGCCTTATCTCACCTACAGGATGTTTCCGCACCGCGCCCCCGTATTCCCTGCTCAGCGGACTTGAACATATTTCATATCACAGTCACGCACAATTTATTTCACTATACGTAAGGGACCTGTTTCAGTAACAGGTGATTGTGCTAGTGTTTTATAGTGACGAACACGAAAGAACTCTTTGTGGTTCGACTCCGGAAGCACCACCGCCACACCTATTTCTGCCTAATAACAGCAGTCTTTTGCGCTCTTGTGTTCTGGTCTGAAGGATGTGGTAAGGGAGACTTACTTTTCGAGGCATTCCATCTTAGTCCTCAGGGGTAGCAACGCATCTGTG
>MOOZ01000189.1:16645-32805 GCA_002930495.1 Cecropterus lyciades
CACTGCAGCCGATATTCGGACATCTTATTTCGCAAATACCAAACGTGAACTCTTATACTTCGTTCTTATACTCTTACACTTCGTAGCTTACGAAGTTAAATTGTTAGCGTGATTTAAAAAAGGGGTATAGCGTCATCTAATTGCAGCTCAGACAATCTACTTTTCAATCATAACGATTCTAAAGAAGTTCCTTCCCATAAAGTAAAGATGAAAGAACTTAAAAAAGAGAAAGAAAAACTGCCAACCCTAACACGTTTCCTTCCGTACAAATGACACAATTCTCGAGATACGAAACTGGGGCGCTGTGAGATCCAACCTGAATCGATCATGCAGCAACTGGTGGCTCTTGTGTCTGTATTTAATGGAAATACCGAATGGACATGCGATACAATTGGCCTAAAGTAAAATTTAGTGGTCACTTGGGGTCTGTAACTAATCCATACACATAAAATAGGTTTAGTGCGAATCGGATTCGAAAGTATCGTACCATTGTACATAAAAACGGCAAAAATTCACATTTGTTATATGGCTCCCCTTAAATTTTTATTTTATTATTGTTTTAACTTCACAAATTCTACATATCTATAAAAATGTATGGCTTGGACGTTTCGCTACCGTCGTGGAGGTGATGCGAATATTTAGTTTCTGAAGTAAGTAACGAAACAGCCAAGCCATAGTGCCCTTGCGCTTCGCTTGGTTCGTCTTTGACCATACATCATCTGTGAACATTTCAACTGTCTAGCTATCACCGTTCATGAGATACAACCTGGTGACAGACAGATGGACATCGGAGTCTTAGTAATAGGGTCCGTTTTTACCCTTTGGTTACAAGACCCTAATAAAAATGAATCGCGTATCTGTATTTGGCATATACTTTCAGATTTAAGATTTCAAGGGCACCGGTGTATTTCATAGAAAATCTATGAATTCCTAAACTAACCTGATATTTATAAAACCTCATCAAGCAGATCCCGAAAGAAACTTACAAGTAGATAAAATTTAGATCTGTATTTGTAATTTCAAAACTACTGTTTCATTAAAGATGCTAAAGTGAACAGAATCAATACAAGAATTTTATCAATGCGTATAAATATTTCATTTTTGACAGTTAATCTTGGACAGCGTTAAACCGAATTGTACAGGACTTTCATGTAAAGTGATCTTTAGAAGCATAGGTTGTTTTTAGCTCGGACATAATAAAACTTCGCCTAAAATATAAGAGATTTATGTTCGAGCGTTGAATTATACTTTGAAATAGTTAAAGAAAACCGCGCTATTATAACATAATGAATACTTAGCAAGAACAAAATTGGTAGTGTCCGACCAAAGCTTTGGGTTCGGCCACCTTCGGCCAAAAATTTCGGCTTCGGCCAAAATGGGCCGAATTTTCAGGTTGCTTGTTAGAAGCCAAAGGTTTGTAACAAGCGCTTAAATCGAATTAACTATAACGAATACACGATATCACGATGGAGATCGTGAAGCGCAAGGGTAAACGATAACTCCGTTGCGAGTAAGGAATGCAATCTCGCGGGATTTGGGCTCAGGCGAGATCTCGCGAGTTTATAAATGTAAATACTGCGAGATCTCGCCAATTACGAGATCTCGCGTGATTGACTGTTTTGTGTATAATCTTGCAAATAATCGTCATATTTGAAGAAATAAAGAAAAAAATATAAGAATTATAGATATTATGAAATAAACATTTCTTTTACGCTTTTTTCAAAGTACTTTTATGTATTTAATAACATGGCTTGACGTATCTATCTATCATTTCTTTGAATAAAGTTTTAAGTACTAAACTTTGACGCATCCAATCAAATTAGAAATAAAATAAAGAACCAATCTTCTCTTCTAATATCAAACAAAAGTCTTTTATAATAAAGCAATTCTTCTATAACAAGAAGTCAAAAACTAAAATGTCTCATTAACTTACTATTGACTATTAAACTGACTATTAAATTGAGATATTATTATCAATTAAAGAAACTATACCTTTTCAGTGATCTATTAAAATTTACAGATAAATTAACAAAATATGGCAGCCACACAACATATCTATACCTATATATTAAAATGAGACGGTGTATGTCTGTGTGTCTGTTTGATACTCAATCACACAAGAACCGCTAGTCAGATTGAGGTACATGAAATATTGTGTAAATGTAGCGTATTTATAATAATAATTCTTTATTCAGTCAATAGTAATATATGGTCAATTTATAGGCTACTTTTACGATATTTTGCACAATTTAAAAATGGCGACTATTTTTATGTTCCGTAACGAAGCACGAGTACTTCAGGTAGTACTCAATATATGCTATCTACTCATTAAATACAATCTCGATGAATTCGCGAGATCTTGCCTATTTTTTTAGCCGAGGTCAATCTCGCTAAAAAGGCCCGAGATCTCGCAAAAACGAGATCTCGCGAGAACGAGATTGCATTCCTTAGTTGCGAGTTTGCGTCGCCACTTGTTTATGATATTTACATTATTCAAACTGTTACGTTTCAGAAAAGTAGCAAAATACGTACTGTCGTTTCAGAAAAGTAGCAAAGTCAGTAATCAGGTCTAAAAATGACCTTCGGTCGGACGGAAACGTAGTATGCATAAAACAATATACTAGGAACTTTATTCTTCTCCTCTTCTTCTCCTTTTTTAATGTGAAGCAATATATTACTCGGATACAACGACCCGTGGTCACCATACCGATCTAACACACAGTGAGTTCCGGGTTCTATCCCCGGCTAGACAGACACCAAAATGATGAATTATATTTCTGTTTTGTATTCGTGTTTGTGTATTCTTCTTTGTGTGTCCATGGCACTTACGACACAGGGGAAAAACATAGTGGGCTATGAGTGTGGAAAGCATTATTATATGGAAACAGACAAGTTCCGCTTCAACAGCACAATTTCGCGCAAGCAAAGCCGCATCGGAAAACTCGTATACCTATAAGATCTCCCTTACAAGCGAAGTTTATAAAAACATAAATCTCCGAAGCTGTAATTATATTACCATCACAAAGGTATGCTATTAAATTATTTCTTGTGCCCTCAGCTCACCCTCTATTATATAACGTTGTTGTTTAACCAAAATTCAATTTCGCCTTAACAAAGTTAACGTAATTTACAAATAACATTTCTTTGTGGTCAAAATTACTTTTTACATAGCAGCTTTAATTAAAGGCGAGTATTTTATACGTCGTTATTAATAAGAGGAAACGTAAATTTGTTTTTTTTGTTATTGATATACCATGGAAATTATGGTGTATTTTACGTTGATAACCCAGATCATATTACCATAGTGATCAAAGGCGGCTCATTGGTGTCCTTTGAACTCCTGAGACATAAACACCTGGGTGATTCTAGGCAAATTCAAAAAATATATTATTACCTGATATTCTTTGATCACCTATATAAAAACCTACAAAAACAGGTCATTTAAATTTTAGTGACATTGTTTCAAATCAAAGGACGAGATGCTGCATTTCAGTGCATCGAAAACAAAATATTTATACGTGTTTTATATGTATACATAAAAAAATAAAACTGATTTCTATTCTACAAAAAAACATTGGTCAATATTTAGTCTGGAACTCGGCGCTCATCAAAATATATTTAACTGGAACACGACGAGAAAAATAGTCCAATTCCGGCATCTAGGCACCACCGCCACCACCACCGATATTTCTGCCTTATAACAGCAGTGTTAGCGACTGTGTTTTGGTCTGAAGGGTGTGATAAGGTGTAAGAAATATTTTTCCGAGGCTTTCCAACTTAGTTTTCAGAGATAGCAATGCATCTGTAGCCAATCTCAGATATGATTTTAATTACCTGAAGTGTATCACAGGTGTCCATGGGCAGCAGTGGCCACTTATCATCAGGTGGACTGCATGCTCGTTTGCTACTTCCATATTTTATATTAGCTGAGCTTATACCCGCGTTTAAAAAATGTAACTTCACATAGTTACATACACGTCAAGTATAGTTATACGTGCGCGTAGAGCGCGCGCGGTTTCTTAGGCTTTAATTTTTTGTACGGAACCATAATTACATTTTATAAAATCGAGGTCGCCAAGTTACGCCTTGTGACATCACCTATCCAACAGTGAAAGTCCCGTCAATAAGTCCAGTGGTTTCAGAGATTACCCAGAAAAAACAAACAGACAGACAAAAATTTTAGTAATTGATGTTTACAAACAGACCCTTCAATTTTATTTATATGTATATGTATATGTATATTATATAAAAAGACATTGAACAACAAGAACAATAAACATTGACAAGACAATGAAAAATGGTCTTTACAAAGTTCCAAAGTTGGCCATATACAACATGCCTAAGTATCAAAAATTCGTTGCTACTCTTACGATCTACGTCATTGGATCTACCACACCCTTTAACCCGAACACATCAGAAAACATTGCTTTTACTAAGAGCTCAACTCCTTTAAAACGAGTTATGAAAACTTTTACTCTATCCAAAAACGTAAGGTAATATGAAAGATTGAGAGCACAAGTTACCAATTCTGTCGGATGAATAAGTGCTTTGAGAAACGACAGAAGTTTTCTTTCAAACGTTATAACCGACTGTGGAAACATTTTCGCATTGAAATCACCTTTTCCAAGTTTTATTGGGCTGTCAAAGTTAAATGTGGATTGCAAGCATTTACTTAGGGATATTTTAGAAGTGGAACTTCTTTCGGCGTTGGAAGTGATAAGTTAGTAATTTTAAGAAAAATACCAACGCTGACACGAAAGATATGTGGTAACTTAGTACTTTTTCTTGCCATATCTTGAGCTATGAGTTAACTTTTATAGAAGACCAATGTATAAGGTTAGGATAGTAGCTCGTTTATACGTAGCAATATAAAATTCCGTCTTTCACGTAGAGGACCTGGGGTTCGCACTGACTATTTGAAGTTATGTGTGTGTACTTCATGTGCTGTCGCTTTGATGGTACAAGATAACATTATGTCTCACCATAAAGTTATCTTACACCATCACCACCTAAATGTCTGAGAGTACTCTAAAAATGTTCTCAGTGGTACTCAATTACATTGGAGTTTGCCTTAGGTTAGCCAAAGGAGCGTTGCTACCTCTGGTACGGACTAAGTTGGAACATCTCGCATAAGAATACCATGATCATTACACTACAATATAATACTACAATTACTACACCAAAATCTCGCGTGTAACCTTATATGATTGTTTGTTCCATAAAAAGTTTATTAAAATCGAGTTAGTTAGCTAGTAGCAATAAAAACTTTTTCTGTTTTATTTATAATCCTTGACCTTACACTACACGTGCTAAGGTACAGCACTAGACATGGCCATTTTCAGGTTTATTTGAAATCGGTAACGTACCTGATATATCGTTTTGGTATCGATATGGAAAACTGTTTCCTTATGTCGATATCAGAACTATTTCTACTTACTCTCGACTTGATCGTTATAGTCGCAAACGTAGGAGAGAATCATTCAATTTGTCACATTCAATTTGATTCCATCGTATTTGATTCATTTAGGTGATTGTTGAAAGTCCATTCAACGTTATGAATTTCAGAACGATTATGCTTTTCGTTATTTGATTTCGTACGTTTGTCGATTCGTTCGTTCGTATTGTAATATATTTAGCGTATCGATACAATATTATATACGAATAAAAACGGTTTGTGTAACGATATGATATATCAAAACCATGCCTACTCAAGGGTCGAGTAGATTGTAAACTTCCCGTCCCTTGCGTGCTAATGTTCAAGGTTAACTCGACCATTGTATTTTCATCATAATCCACTTTTAAGTAACAATTACTTCCAACTTAACTAAACTACCTTAATCTTGATAAAACCGAGTACAAGAAATATTAATCCCACCTAATGTATTTTATAAAGCCTAGGAAAATTAAAGTACTGTTCGTGGAATATTTTATAGGCAAATTTATGCGCTTGACCCAAATGCTTACATAATTTCCTTTTAAATTCTTTACAGGTTTTAAAGTATGTTAAATAATTTAATAGTAGGGGAACTATTACTTTTGGCGAGAATTACTTAAAAAACTTTACATTGGTAAATCGTACGGAAAGGTTAATTGTAAGGTGTTACAACGAATACGGTTTGACCGGAGAGGTACCTCCGCCATACCTATTTTTTTAATTTTTTTATAGTATTCCTATTTTTAGCATTCTTGTGTTTCGGCTTAAGGTGGTACACGAAAAAGAACTGCTTCACGCTAGATATACAATAGGTGCGGCGGTGGTACCTCTCCGCTCGAATCGTACTTATTCGACCGTGCAATATGATAACTATTCTAATATGAAGTTATTCTAACTTCTATTACCAGGAGGAGCAGGGATAGCCGTGGTTCCGAGGTTCGAATCCCCGATTTTTTTGAGGCTGATTTATCTTAAATTATGTGTGTTATAAAAAGAAATTAATTATTACTGCTCTACGGTAAAGGAATACATCACGAGGAAACTTACACGCCTAACAGAGTTCTAAAAAAATGTTTTCAAAGGTGTCTCTCTGTGTGTCTGTCAAACTCTACCAATTCGCACTTGGCCTGCGTGGTAAACTAGCGCCTGAAACTCTCAATCTGAGAGAAGACACATTCCCAGCAGTGGAACAATAATGGATTGTCAAAAATATTTTTACTAGGTATCTTACGCACTATCCCTGTTATTAATAGTTCCGGGACCAGAATAGGGCTACGGTATCCCCTGTCTGTCGTAAGAGGCGACTAAAGAGGGCCTCCGGGGTTGCGGGCGACAAGAGCGGGAGCTCGGGCCGTCTAGAAAAGCGACCTCGGAAAGGACAGCGGCATGTATGGTCGCATGCCGTCGTCACATCTGAAGGCACGTTGAGCGCAAAAGCTCACCGGAGAGAGCCCGTAAGGTGCATGGTGCTCGGAGGACTCCGGTTGCATTCCGTTGGAGATCCCGGAGTCCTCCACGCAGCGCTGAGGTCGGCCACCGGGGAAAACCCCCCCGGTAAAAGTGGGTAAAAATCTCATATAACCTAACGTTGCTCCCACGGCTTCGGATACCTTTTGAAAGTTTCTTCCTCGTTTAGAAAAATAGAAGGTACACTACGTACATTAACAGTCATCACACAGTACTGTGCCCGAATACTGTGGGATAAAAACACACCCACGGGTTACGCCTGTCATAATCCATCAACTGCAAATTGAAAACAAAAAGGCTGGTCATAGGCGGATCCTATTTTGATGTTACGTTAACGAAAATATAACTGTTTATTTATAGAACAAATCATAATAATGTGTATGTATGTGCGATTGTTACTCTTTACGTAAAAACTACTGATCCGATTTGGCATAAATTTGGCACACATAGTTTATGAACTGGATGAAAATAAATTAGTATAAAAATATTAAAAAAAAAGCTTTCATTTCAATGCTCTGAAAAGAAAAAAAAACTTTGTAGAAAAGTGAAAACCCAGTTGTTGCATTATACAATGTTACATCATATAAAAGTTTGTCGCGAGATTTTCCAGATAAGATTGATTAAGTTCTAGGTCTGTGGTCTCCAGATTTATTCTCGCGACAGCTTTTATATGATTTCTCATTTTTAGTTGTCCCTGGATATAATACCTTTGATTTGATACCCATATTGGGTGGGTTGTACGAAAATACGTAATCTTCCATGTTTTTCATGGTGGCCATCTTTGATTTGATTCTTTTACATAGTGTATTGTATTCAAGTTAAGCCCTTTAATTTAATAGCCATATAGAGTAAGTTACAAAAAAATATGTAATCTTAATTTTTTTGATGGCAGTCGTCTTGGATTTGAATTATTAGTCGTAGTGTATTGTATTCTATAAATTAAGCCCCTTCGTTTGATACCCATATTGAGTGGATTGTACAATAATATGTGATCCGCCATTTGCAACAATAATTTTGTTGCAACAACAATATTGTTTGATTATACATTATTGCATTGTCATCAGAACTAAAGGTGTATTCCAAATTTCAGCTCAATCGAACACTGAGAAGTGGATTAAATTCATCTTGCAAGATTTGACCTAAACATGCTTACATACACACATTCAAACATTGCAAGGTAAATAAAAAGTTTTAATAAAATAGCATACTCTTTATTTTTATTTCATCTCTTTATCTTTTACATTTCCCCTTTAATTAATTAAAGTAAACGTGTTAACTATCGGCATGTGATATTTATTTCTGTCTTGGGTTCCATCAGTTCTTTTAAATAACTTTTTAATGCCTTCCGTAAATTCCAGGAATTTGGCCAACCACCCTAGATATATGTATATACGTTAACCACTGCCCCATTAACATATAGTATTTTTATAAGAATGCACTTTAGACGACATTTTAGATTTTGGGGTGGGCTTGGTTCTCCTAATTTGCCACCCCTTGATGTAACGGATGGTCTTAAGTACAGCACTTTCAAATGAAGGGGAGGTTGACCCCTAGCCACCCTCCCTGGATGCGCCACTAGGTGCGACTGTGGTTGTGAAATAAATCTTTAACACAAGTGTTTTATCATATTTAAAGTAGAATTTTTTTATAATGACAACTCTTAAGACTTTTATGACACAAAAAGTGTTCATGCAATTGAAAGAAGTGAAACTTTTGAAAAGTAACCTACGAGAGATTGAGATGGAAAAGAGTATTAGGACAAATGTAAGATTTTTTTACCAAGCTTAAATTACTTACATGTAAATATAAAATATTGTATTATGTATTCTATGTCATTCTCTCGCCGATTTAATCCTAAACATTTATGTGTGTCGTTTCTTTATCGTGACGCATTCAGTTTCATCGAGTTTCAAATCACAGCGATTTAAAAGAAGTTACACTTAAATATAAACAAATTCCGTCAATTTTCACATATAGAACAACACCTAATTAAATCCCGTGACGTCAGGGATTATTCCCAACCCCTTAAGCACACATTCGTGCATGCGAAAGGGACCGGAACGAAGGCTTTAAACGTTACGCTCCCACCTTGTTGGGCAGAGGATTGTAAAAGCTGAGCACACTCCTTTACGACTTTACATATAATTTTACAGGTTCAGCTCGTAAAAGGAAATAGAGTTTGCTTTTGACATTACGTAAAAGGATTATACTCAAAGTGAACATTGTTTTACCTATTTGCGAGATTTCGGAAATCATTAGTGTGTGTTTTTGTGTGTGTGTGTGTGTGTTTTAAATTATATAATACTGAAGTAGCAAACGTGCATGCAGTCTACCTGATGACAAGTGGTAAGTGCCACTCATAAACACCTGTAATCAACCCCACATAAGATCAGAGTTACATCTGAAGTTGCCCACAGTTGCGTTGTTACCCCTGAAGACTAAGTTGGGACGTCTCGGATAAGTATGTCTCCCTTACCACACCCTTCAGAGAAGAACACAGCAGCGCTTAGCACTACTAATATTTTAATAATATAATTTAATTTTTGAAGGTGGTAGAACTCTTTGTTGTTCGACTCCGGAAGCACCTCCGCCACAACTATTTCTGCCTAATAACAGCAGTGTTATACGCTGCTGTGTTCTGGACTGAAGGGTGTGGTAAGGAAGTTATTACGTTCCCTTAAAACAATGATTGTTTTAAGGGAACATAATAAACTCGTAGTAAGGGCACTGACTACGTTGCAGTTTTTATTGTCTCTGTCAGTGTAGCTGCTTCTAGAAAGTACTAGCTGCTTTTTTTACTTAAAACACTTTTGGGCACAGATTCTGTTATAGCCGAGGGAGACTTTGAGACTTGACAAGACAACACATAGAGAAACAGTATTCTATAAGTTTTAGAATGTTTGTCTGTCTGTTTCTCTGCGTGTTTGAAACCGCATCAAAACAAAACTGACTGAAATGTGATTTAATTTAATAAATATAGCATAGATAACATTTAATTTTAGTTTCAATAAAATATACTCTATTAAAAGTCTTATCTGATTATTTAAAAAAACCTTAAATTTATCCATTGACTGTAATATTTCAATTATCAACTTTTGTTTAGACATGCGCGAAGCATATCTAGTTCGAAATAAATTTTCACTCTTTAAACACTTAGTACACTCATAGCCCCACACTAGGATTTACTCCTGTGTCGTGGGTACCATGGACACACAAAGACGAATACACAAACATCCAGACCCAGAACAGAATCTAAACTCATCATTTAGATGTCTGGTCGGGCCGAAAATCGAACCCGGAACCCACTGCGTGTCAGGCTAGTATGGTGACCGCTCCGCCACGTGGGTCGTCAGACATTCACACTAAACGTCCTACAATTATATCTATTAATTACTAAAGTACTTAAAGACACAGCCTCTATTTACGAGGTAGTGTTTAATTGCTAGTGAAGAAAGGATAACTAGCGGTCATTCGACTTACCAACAACTATCTTTTGTACGAGTAAATAGGACCTCAGAACTCGCAAAAGTAGTAAAGAATTAATTACAGTTGTAAAACTGCTGTGAAGTAATTTAATTTATGATGACCATCGAATAGTTGTAGAACAACTTCTTGTAATAAGTATACAATTCGTAATAAGTAGTATGCAACGTTAATTTTCTACTCTTATTTTACAATAAAACTAAGTTTTTTGTAATATTCATGTTTTACATGAATATTAAAAAAAGAAATATTGACTAAGTTACATAAATCATTAAGAAAAATCAGCGAATTATGTGATCTATGTATGGTTTGTGCCAGAATAATTGTGACGTGATTACGATTAGAACGTTCACGTGAATTACGTTGTCTATACTCATAGCTCGTCACTTTCCGTTCTTCGTCTTGGACACCATGGATAAAAACAAACACTCCCAGAGCCAATATAGAAATCTACGTTCACTAATCAAATGTCTGTCTGACCAGAGAACGAATTCGGAACCCAGCGTCGTAGGGGAACTGTAAAATGGTATCATATTTAAAAGTCTAAATGTAAATGTGACAATAGGAGACATGTAACAAAAGGTTTGTCGGGATAATAAAGTAAAAAATCTGTAGAACTTCAATAATAGCTAAGCTCGTATGCTTATTTGTACAATTTCAAAGCTTAAAAGCTTTTGACTGTGCGTTTGTTCAAGATGCGTCCATAACTAAAACGTGAAATATTTCTGTTTTTATTATTACCTACTGATATTCAAAGGGATAAAATATTCAATCATATTTGTATTTCTTTCTTTTTGTTTGCGTATATTCCGTTATTTAAAGAGGTACAAAATCTTCATTATTCCATGTTATACTTACCTCAGTATTCTTAAGTGTCAATTTTTAAATAGTACAAACATATCTTAAATCAAATGTTTTTGTATATATATTAATCACAAATAAATTTAAATGTAGTTATGTTCTGGTATATAGGTAAACACAATTAATTGATACTTACTCATATCATTGTATCTACTATTATACATGTAAAAACTAATTTATATACTATAGTTTACTCCATTCCATTGAACAGAAAATTTATACTTCTTAACGGAATAAACGAACAAATTCTCGAGAATTTTAATTCCTATAAACCTGCTCAATTTTCCAGTCGACGAGATGAAAATCCATACGGAATATTTTACCTGAAACAAAGCAAGAACAACATAAGTTAATACAGAGCGGGGAACATTAACGTGAAGTTGGAACAGCACAGTGCAAAGTTTGGAACAACAAATACAGTTAAACAGAACAATACAATTGTATTGTTCTGTTAATGCGATTTAAAGTTGAACAAAAAGTGTACCTTGTGGAGTAACTGACACGTAGAAATTAATTATTCTTTATGCAATAGTTGCCTCACTCGTTTTTCTAATTTTCGTCTATTGTTTGGGTTAAACGAGTAAAGTTACTTTGTTTTTATTTATCATCATTAACTCTTTGTTTTCGACGACCTTTCGACGACCCGCGTGGCGGAGCGGTCACCATGCCGACCTGTCACGCAGTGGGTCCCGGGTTAGATTCCCGGCCAAACAGAAAACTGAATGATGAGTTTAGATTTCTGTTATGGGTCTGGGTGTTTATGTATTCGTCTTTGTGTGTCCTAAAAATCCTAGTGTGGGGCTATGAGTGAAGAAAGTGTAGAAACCGTTTATTTGTCCCACTGGACTCGAGTCCTCTCAATATGAGAAAGCTTTAGGTTATGGTCGACCAAGCTGGTTCTGTTTCTTTTTTTGTAATATTTAAGTAGCAAGCAAGTAAGTGGCTACAACCATCTACTGATACATGGAATCAACCGCAGACAATATAAGAGTCTCAAGAGGTTTGCCACAGATGCGTTGCTGTCCCTGAAGATTAAATTGGAATGCCTGGGATAAGCATGACTCTCTTATCACTCCATTCAGATCAGAACACAATAGCTCTTAACACTGTTAAAACGCAGCAATAATTATAGTTGTAATGTCTGCAGGGTCAAACCACGAAGGGTTCTAGCACCCTTTTTTTTTGTGCGGCTGTAGTAGACTTGACACAGCTTTAAAAACATTCCCCTTCGACCTCTCAAGTAGGTTTGCTTACAATGATTTCCTCCACCGTCAAGACAACTGATAATTAATTTGTTAGTGAATTTAAGGCTTATGATATAATTTATATTAATAATGAGACAGTAAAATAAAAAGATGTATTATTGAATTAGGTGTCATAAATACATGCAAGAATAAGCTGTCTGTCTGCCTGAGATTAGAATTTCAAACATTGCGACAGATTTTTATTATGATCTCTGTACCACGCGAATCACGTTTCCACGATATGAATTTCCCCTGTAGCGTTTTATTAAACGGATGCCAACGCCGCTGGCCTCTAAAAGTAGAGGTCCAATGTATCCCGGGTCCGCAATACGTTATTCAAAGGTGGCGAGCTGCGACCCACATCGGGGGTTAACAATGGGCACAATGCAGGCGTCGGGTCGATGTGCGCGCGCCGCAACAGGTGTACTGGCCTACCGCGGAATTAGACCTGATAGAGCGAAATTATGTAATGGCCGAGTAGTGTTGCCACATTGCACTGAATTGAAGTTAGGATAGCAAGTTTTTAACAAGATCAGTTAATGAAAAATAATTTTACTTCTCGTAATATATCATAAAACAAAAAATTTCAGTTTCAAATTATAATATATTTTTATGCACAATAACAAGTTAAAACAATCAGTATGATGTAGGCATCGGGTCGATATGCGCGCACGGCTACATGTGTATTGATCCACCGCGAAAGAAGTCCTAATAGAGCGGAATTATGTATTGGCCGGGCAGTGTTGCCAGCTTTCGTTTACATTATAGGATTACCGACTTAAAAAGTTACTAAATGTAACATTACTTAGGTATGAAGAACTAAAGTAATAAAAGATTCAACAAATCAACCAACAAAGAAATCTTTGGGTCACGCGAAAAAAAAAGGAACACTTTATTGTTATACGATAATGCCTACTAGTCTATAAATTGTTTCTTTTTTCTTTATAACCATAGCATGTAAGTTTTAGCATTTTTATTCCAAAAAACGATAATGGCGCTAATTCTACTAATCGTAATCGTTTTAATCGTAACGAAGGCATCGGGTCTACGTGGCCCGCATGGCGACAGGTGCACAAAATGATCCGCCGCGAAATTGTGTCTGATGGAAGTAAATATTGTAATAGCCGACCAAATGATATAGTAAGACTAATTTTATGTCCTTATTCGTGACGTAGGGTTCGGGCGTGTTTTTTGAAATTCATACCTACCGTATCGACTTGATACTTATTGAATTTGTAGTAATGAAGCCCATTTCCAATTAATTGTTAATTGTCCATTATTTATTTATACAATATTCAAAATTAATGTCGTAGCGCTTTCTTCGTAGTTGGATCTATTATATACGAGTATACATATATTAGGTATTATTACATTTGAGATGATATGATTAAACCTAAAGCAAATAAAAGGAAATTATCTTAGCTGTCTTTGTATTTACACACATTCTGATTGTTCAATATTTATTACGTGCAAATCATACTCGGCAGAAATAAAACTGAATAATATTAAATAATAAAATATTTCTGAGCATAAGGGTCTTAAGACATGCTTTTTCAAAAATCGATTACGTAATCACTTCAGTCCATATTCGGACATCTTTTATCGCATATACCAAACTTAAGCTTTTATACAAGCTAAGAAGTAAAACCGTTAGCGTGATTCAACTCATCAATCATCAACTGCTTTCGTAACTCATATTCTTTTCATCGAGTTTCAAATCACAACGATTTTAAAGAAGGTTTAGTTCAAAAAATGCAATATATGTATAAAAATGTACCCATAATTAATTGGTTAAAGATCTGTAGTAGCTGTTATTTAACATGAAATAAGCAGTAAATTGGGAAATATCCCCGTAGCGCTTGCAGCTACGCCACAATGGCTACGTCAATCGTACGTAGCGGTGGCTACGAGTTTTCAGCGGGACGTTTATGATGGGTAAAATAACAATTAAGCATGCTACGAGCGCTACGACTCCATTTGTTTTATAATGAGTGAAAGAACACGATAATTGTGTGACCTCATTTTAACATATAATGACTTCACGAGGGAAATTATACATTATTTTACGTGGGTTTTTCCCAGACTTTACCAGAATTGCTTGTGAATGTATTGGACTATACTATTATATAGAAATTCAATAACTCTTTACCATTATAATGTGCCACCAAGATGTACGATAAACCATAGAGAAATTCTTCCTTTGCGAGAAAACTAATTTCCTTTGTAATGTCGGTTAAAAAAGAAAACATCTACAAAATAATAATAATAACAATATTCTAATTTGCAAATTATATTACATAACAAATGTGTATGTGAACTTAACATAGCGAACAAAAAAAAAACACCTAAGTGAACTTAAAATAATTAAAAGGTCAATGTAAAATTGAATGTAAAGTACGTTAAATCATTTCAACACTGATCATTCAATAGTCGATATTTTACAAATTTAGCATCACTAAATATATTAAATAATATAGAGCGCACCAAGACGAAAAAATTTGCATTTTTTTATTTGCATATGGTGCAATGTATTTAGTATTCATATACTGTACCCTCATACATAAACCCACCATAAATAGTTAAAGACAAACCCGCTGACTTTCTTATCGGACCTTCTCAGCACAGGTCGTGTTCCAATCCAGTGGTAGAGTAAGAATAAATGTAACTGACAATTTGTAAGTATCCCGTCGGCCTATGCAAAATATAGACATTTCACATCAAATAGTGTCAGATGTCACTCACACAAGAAGCGACAACGCTTGCAGTGCAATTTCCGACAGCGATTGTTCTCCAACAATCCGAATCAATATTTGCAATGCTCCGGATATTGTTGGGAACGTTGTGCTCAATCTGAACTAAATTTACAGTACTATACTTATTGGTTATGTACCTATGAATATATATAATGAATATGATTTTAGGGTAATATTATTGCGGAATTGATACATTTTAATATGTTGCGGGTACTAACGATATACAGTTTTTAAATTTCTTTTTGCCGATATTTCAACCCAGTTAAATAGATTGTGGTCACGGCGAATCTGCGGTGGCGCGAAAAAATCAGAAAAGAATATAATTAACATTATAAAACACAATTAAATAATTCTTCAAAATAGTATATCAATTTTAAAAGGAATATTTTACTTTTAAAATTGATAAATCGGTCTATCAAGGTGTAGATGTTTATATTTTGCAATAAGGCAGATATGCTACCTGATCAAAAGAATTCACCATCGCATGTAAACAATTGCAACACGAAAAACGCCGCAAAGTGTCGCCGGCTTTGAGTTTTTTTTGCACCTTTTAAAACCTCATAGCGCTTTGAGAATATCTCGGAAAGAGGTTAATGGATATAAGGCGACGGCACCACTACCATATCTAACCCTACTTAATAATACTATTTTGGATTCATTATAGATGTGCACAATGAACAACAGTGACTAATTAACATGTTATTTTTTATGAATTATCATAAATATTAATCATACATTGTATTTCCACTTTGTTTTTGACCCGCGTGGCGGAGCGGTCACCTTACCGGTTTGACACGGAGTGGGTCCCGGGTTTGATCCCTGGCCAGACAGACATCTGAATGATGAGTTTAGATTTCTGTTCTGGGTCTGGGTATTTGTGTATTCGTCTTTGTGTATCCATGGCACCCACGACACATG
>MOOZ01000189.1:171209-182034 GCA_002930495.1 Cecropterus lyciades
TCAGCTTTATAATATTAGTATAGATTGCACGTTTAAGTTTTTGTTTGTGGCCATACCTTGCAACGTACATAGCAATGTATGGGTACGAAAATATAAACAAATATCGTTTTGATGAAACTTAATAAGCTCCTAGTTAGGGCACTGAAATCCGAAACGGTCCCTCAGCATTAGAGGCCAAATTTCAAACCACTAATTTGCCAAACAGTCACAATAAATTGTTCAGCCCGATACACATCAGCGATACATTACCATGTTGAAACTAATGTTTTCGCGCCTAATCCCTTCGTATCGGTAGATTTATGGCACTCAGATTGTTTCCAACTGAACCCTATGTTGAGGCGAACGTCGATAAACAAATCCCTACCCGGCGTTAGGACGGGATTGAGCCCCCAACGAGACGAGTGTATAGCTTTGAGTTAAGGTACTATTTATTCTTTTGAGGCACCTTACAGTAAGGGTTTCACGATAATAAGTAAAGTGTTACACGGGATCCACGTTGTACCTTAACTGTATTTATGATACGGAAATAACAAAGAAGCATGCAGTCCACCTAATGTTAGGTGGTCAAACTGAAACGATTCTAATGATATGTCACATGTCACAATCCGTCAAGCCGTTTGGGCTGTAGCGCGTGCCAAAGAAATGAGCATACATACAAACATACATACGCTCGAAAAAAAATTAGCCTCCTGACGCAGTCGGATAAAAATGTATTCTTTTGTAATAAAATTCTATTTTGCGACACCTTTATGAGGTAGAACACAAGACTGAAATGTATACAACATCTATAACATAATTTACTGTAATACTGTGTTCATGCAAAAATAAATGATTTGATGATTTGATTTGATCTGAAAATGTCACAGAATCAGGATGGTGGACCTTCCTGCTGACTCGCTATACTCGGCAGCTAGCAAGTTCGTGGATAGATTTACTTCGTTTCCGATGTTAATAGCGCTATCCGGTTCGGAAATTGCCAACTGCGACCCTCATCGACAGACAGTGTGTTTGACGCGTGTTGATGTATCTCCCTACGTATCACCCAAAACCTATATAGGTATATATTTTTATAATATGTATAAAATTTTTCGAATTTATCGACGTAATTATAAAAAAATGTGGATAATTAAAGAACTGGATTGGTGACATGTGGAAATGAACCAGGATGTCCTTGTTGGTGACCGCCCGATTTTTACCCTGATCCACCATAATATTACAAATAATGGCCTAATTTACCTTGATGTTCTAATGATAATGTAGCAATTTGTCATCGCTGAAAACACGGATAAAACGACCTTTTCTAAGAATGAAACCTAACTAGATCGATTTATCTCCTCGAAACTCCCTTCATACCAATTTTCATAGCAATAGCATAGTTATAGCGGTAACAAAAATACATTTAACTATCACGGTACATGAGATACAATCTGGTAACAGAGACGGATAGCGAAATCTTAGTAATAGGGTCCCGTTTTTACCCTTTGAGTACGAAACCCTAAAAATGGTCAAATGGTTGTCTGGTTACTTTAACTTTATAATGCTAACAAATATAAAAGTTCTATGCAAGTCCTCAAAATCATTGAAGTCGGCCATCTACTTAATTTCGTAGTTTTATATTTGGACGACATAATGGCTGGTCATCCTTAAATGTTGAAATTAATTTATTTATGAAATAAGCAATACTTTTATTATTATAAGCAATTAATAAGCAATTTTTAGGCACAATTTCATTCTTTTCGAAAGTTCTTTATTACCACGTATTGGTGAATTGGCTGCATGGATTGAACTTCGTTCCTGACGGAGGTCCCACGACCGCGGAATCTTCAAAGGAACACAACCGGAGTCGTCTAAGCGCATTGCCCCATCGGGCTCCATCCAGGTGAGCGGCTGGGCCCACCGCACCGTCTGGTTCTTACGACGGTATGCGACCACACTTACCGCCGGCGGACGTGTGGACGTAAGGACGGCGGTATGTGTGGTCGCATACTTTCGTAAAGACCAGACGGTGCGGTGAGCCCGGCCGCTCACCTGGGTCTCAACCCAGGTGAGCGGCCCGATGAGGCAACGCGCTCAGAGGACTCTGGTTTCGTTCCTTTGGAGATCCCGGAGTCCTCTTCGCAGCACCGAGGACGGTCACCGGGGGTTTTTAATCCCACTTTTAATTCAATTCAATAAAATCCCACATAACCCGACGTCGCTCCCAGGGCGTTGGGTACCTTTTGAAGGTTTCCCCCTCGATACAAAAAAAAGGCTTTTCTCCTTTAGAGTCCTCCTACTCCTATAGAGTATGTTGTGTGAAATTGTGTTGGAATGCCTCGTGTTATCTAATTTTTCACAGCTTATCAAAACAATAGCATTAGCAAATTGAAGTCATAAAATATATATATTCATAGTGAATGAATATACCATGATTGAATATCATATAAAGTATATTCAGTATGAATTTACTTTGAATAATGAATACCATTTGAATGCAATTGCAGACGCTATCCACCCATAAGGCTGAACTCCCACGTGCAATATATCATTTTAGTACAAGTGTGTAATAAACATCGTAGACAGACTAAATTGTATCCTTATTACTGGTATTCAGCTTCCAGGAATGTAGAATTAATTGACTTGACAATGATACTGAATACCTAAAGTCTAGACATGTATGTCATATTAACAAACACTAATATAAATTTATAAATAGAAATTTTGAAATTATTACGCGTATGCAAATTTCATTAATACCCGGAAATGTTAGATATACGTTTAAATAATATGGACGTGGTATATTGTTTGATATAATAATTTTTAAAATTTATGCTGTATTCACAAAGAGTCAATCTTTGTAGATTGAATATAGACTATTCCCGCGGAACCGCCCGCTTCGGTCACGTTTACCACGGAAATCTGTATCCCATGTGTTAATTCTGGTCATAGCATATCATATGGATATGGTATGATCTGTGTGCCATATTTCAGCAAAATCTAACCAGTAGTTCTTGCGTGAAAGAGTAATAAACACACATCCTCGCAAACTTTCGCATTTATGATAATATCAGTGTAAATAAGATTGGTATTGATTGTCCCATAAAGTGTCTGTCTTGAATAGGACCACTTTCTGCAGGCGACTAGGGAATAAATGAAAAAAAACCAGATGGACAGCAACATCTGTGTAACATGAACACCCACTGCGCTCACCAACACGCATGCCAAACGCGGTGACTGTAAGTTCATACCCCTATTAAAGGAAGACTGTCCAGCATTTTACTTTAACAAGCTTGCGGATGGATGGAATGGTATTGGTACATACATTGATGCAAGGCCAAAATAATAACTCTGATACCCTTAAGGAAATAGATTTAGTAAGAAATTTGATTATAAATAATGCCCTTAACCGATTTGTTTTCAACTATCTATTAAGTTTTGCTTAACGAAGAAGCAAAATTAATATTCCATTCACCAAACCCCGCCACTTTCGGCAAAACCCTAATAAAATTAGATCACCAATCGCAGCCGGGCGCTAATTCCGGTAAGTGTCGGCTAAAACCGGTTCAGGCCTAAACTACCACAAGGCGGTGCAAACCGGATTCCTTAGTGTTGAGATCGCCTAATATCCGCAAATCAGCAGCTTTACGACGGCTTAACCTAATTTATCATAGAGTAGGGGTCGCTTTTCGAGTGGTTTAATTAAATTTTGAAATTGGAAACGTTAGTAAAGCGATTCAATTCAGGAAATTTTAATCAAAGACTCTTTAGATAGCGAAGTCTTAAAACACATAATAGCTACTACAAATTTTAATGTATTTGATTACACACTACCGCATACAACTATAACTTCATCTTTCGTATCACACATAATATCATCGCGGGCAGAAAAAATCTCATCTTTAGACGACCGCCCTAGCGATCGACCTGTACAGGTCGGTAACATTTATTACAGCAAGATTCTAAACCTAAAACTTGAATAGAAACCCCGCTCATTGAAGATTTTTAAGCATAAACCAAAGCAAAATTTCTGGTCAGAATTTATCTTATATCAGTTGTTGCGATATGTATGTGCAGAATATAATTGAAAATAATACAAAAATTTAACCCCTATGTAACCCCTTTAGGGGTAGAACATCAGAAAAATCCGTTTTTAGTTTATCTTTATTTAGGTACATGTATTAGTATATAGTTATATATCCATCCATCCATCAGGCATTCGAGGTCGACTGCTGGACATAGGCCTCCCCTAAACGGCGCCACTCCAACCGGTCCTGTGCCGTTCTGAATCCAACGGTTCCCCGCTGTCTTCTTCAGGTCATCGACTTACCTGGTCGAGGGCCGACATGTGCTTTTTAGTTATATATATTAGTATATAATTACTTAGCTAAATTTTAAAATTCACTCATATTGTAAAGAAACAATTCTATATTGTAAAAAAATATGGTATAAGTTGTAGTACTTCAGCTTCTGCGATAATTAGTCAGAAATGGGTATTCTTTCATGTTTATATATATACTTAAAGTACTTTCTACACTAAATTAAATCCTCATACCTTATTTCATCGGTACGTTTTCGGACACTTTATCCAGTTAATAAACGACCCGTTACAACCAGCCCATGCCATTAAACTTTTCGCACGTAACAAATGAGTTTCGCTTCTGAGCGCGAGCGTGAGCCTTTCGAAAAAGCCGAATTTTATCCCAAAATCATTAATTTCTAAATTGGCACACATAAACTGTGGGATGACAATATACTAATATTAGTCATATAATCTACTAGCTGAGCCCCGCGGCTTTTTAAAAAATGTAACTTGACGTAGTAACATATACGTGCGCGTAGAGTGCGCGCGGTTTCTTAGGTTTTATTTCTTTATGCAGAACCTTAATTAAATTTTCTAAAATAGAAATAGCCTTTAGTTTTTTAGAACTTTTAAAGGGGATCAATTCTGTCATACATAATTTTTACGAAACTTTAACCGTTTACGCAGCGCATGCAGCGGAAGCTCTCATTAGAAAAAAAAACCCGATTTTGAAACATTCTTCATTGGTGCTCCGGTCCCGTTGATTTTAGCGTGATGATATATAGCCTATAGCCTTCCTCGATAAATGGGCTATCTAACACCGAAATAATATTTCAAATCGGACCAGTAGTTCCTGAGATTAGCGCGTTCAAACAAACAAACTAACAAACAATTTATTAGTTTACAATTTATTAGTTACAATTTATTATTACTATAGATAATGTAACAGGTGTTAGGAAACCCTTAAATTAACCATTTTTGGACTTTAACAGTAGTATCAAAGGCTACTGTATACTAGTTTGAAGGATGCGGCACGATACAGACATAAAATACTAGGCTTTGCAATCTTTCAACTTGCCAAAAATTCTGTAACAACCAATAATGTCAAAAGACATTACAAGATTTCAATTAAGTCTACCAATTGGCCAACGCGGTGGAGTATGGCCTGAGAGAAGATCCGTTCCCAGAAGTGAGACAATAATAGGTTGGCGACGACAAGATTTCCATAACCCCTTTGAGCTGCATGGCCCTTCATAGGCGTCCCCTAATAACGCTAATCGTCGAGACTGCGATCACCTACACGTATGTCAGGATACGTGTGATCGCAGTAGGTGTTAATGTTACATAGAAAGACATTGTTGCCTTTCTTCTGGATATTGTCTCTTATTCGCCTCCTACAACATCCACGAGAAGAGTGATGCTATCCAAGACCACACGGCACAAGATATAATCCCATATAAATCAAAACAACATCCCTATAAGGTAAAAACATTTTAATTTTCAATTTTTTTCATAGACATTATGATATTATCTTGAATTAAAGAAAAACAAACCGAGAATTCCATTGACAAGAACCAATATAACAATAATAATTTAACAACGCCTAATATTCCGCCGTATTCCCCGGGTTTATAAAAACAAAACAGCATTTCTCGTATTCCAAACCCGCTGTTATCTGAATCTGTGTTATTTCAAGCTGGTTTGGTCGTATAAATATTTTTTCAGCCTGCCCTTTCATCTTCGCAACCACGCTCTAATGAAAATATTTTCTTTAAATATAATAGTTATTATCAGCATTTTATTTCATTCGAAAACTGTTTAAATCTTAAGTCTAGATTTGCCTTTTTAGTATGTAGAAATTAAAATAAATTACACGTGTCATAGTGACTTTAATGTATTAAACTTTGCACATCTTTACCTCGTACCTGAATAAAAAAACAGGCCAAGTGCGAGTCGGACTCGCCCACAAAGAACGATTCATTATCTATAAACAAATGAATGAGTTAGTTTTTGTTTTTTCAACAAAAAATATTGGTTGAAACCGCCATCTTGTGGTGAAAGGTCCAACTACAAGGAATTCTCTAAAAGTTGAATATTGAAACTAGCGCTATCTATCAACGTTAGACGTTGAAGTCAAGCAAAAAAATCACGTTTGTTGTAAGTCCTTAAATATTTATTTTATATTTGTTGTTATAGCGGCAACAGAAAAACATCATCTGTGAAAATTTGGGTACAGAACCCCAAAAAGTATGGACAAAAAAAACAAAACAAACAAGTGACAAATATGATTATGTTTCATGATATTGTCAAACTTCATGTAACGATTAAAAATGAATATCAACTGAAAATCTCACACGTGCTTAAAAAAAGAACCAGAGGCCTGAAAATGTACATACAAATAGTCTTGACATGCGTGTTAAAAATGTGGCTTCGTTTAACGTACTTGTCAAACAAACTTCGCGTTTAATGTGTTTGTCAGAAAAAGAAATTAACGGCCAATTCCGCGTTTGAGTGTTTACGCGGCTGTTTGTCAAACTTTAGTGTTTTGGCACCACAGAGTGTTTGAAGGGCTACGTGATTGTCAGATAAACAAGTATAAACTAGTTTTAAATAATTAATTCAACGGCAGTTTAACATGGTTCTTTTGAATCGAATTGACTTAGTTTGTCAAATAACCAAATAGATTTCGAGAATTCCATTGTGAATTGAGAGACCATTTCAGTCCCACTGGTGAGCCACAACCTCCTCTCAGTATGAGACGGTTTAAAGTCATATACCACAGCGATATGCGAATTGATAGACTTGACTCAACTTTAGGAACTTTTTTCTAGTACTCTCAGAAGTATTGGTTTACTCATGATGTTCTTCTGCACCGTAAAGCAGCGATTATAAATTTGAGCCTCGTACCCTCGATTGAGAAGCTGAGTTTCGACCATTAAGTAAATTTTTGCTATCAGTCAAGATTTGTATCATCAATTTGTAATATCAATCTGTACATATGTAAGGCCTTGAAAGTTTAGGCACTGCAGCTACCTAAAGCCATGAATTCACAATTAAACGCGTTAGTTAGCCAAACTTTAACGAGTGCAATCAATACTGGGTAGGAAAGTTTGAAATAGGCCATAAATATATGAACACTACCCTGTTACGGTATGTAAACATGTAACAGACTTAGATTATTTGAGAGCAAACTTTGAGAACTCTGCCCATATATACCCAAGTTCGTCAAAGTTGTATTGTAACAAATTACTTTATCACACACATGTTTTTTAAACGTAGTACTAATATTATGAAATTTTGAAGGGCTGATTTCAAACTACCCATATGTACTTTTTTAATATAATGTGTGTATCAAAAAAATACCACTCTCTATTACCTTGACATTGACATTTGAGGAAACCTACATGCCTAAGAGTTCTTTAAAAAATCTCAAATGGATATTAAGTCTACTGAATCCAAACTTAGCTGGACTATGATCTTCATTCTGAACGTAGTGGGACTATAAGAGGTTGACGATAATTAGTAAAACGTACAAGATTTATACACACTGTACAATAATAGAGTATGTCACAGCAACTTCAATTTAGAATTTTTTTTTTTGGCTATGAACGTAGTATTATTTACATTTGATGGTGGTAGAACGCTTTGTGGTTCGACTCCGGAAACACCACCGCCATACCTATTTCTGCCTCATAACAGCAGTGCTATGCGCTGCTGTGTTCTGGTCTGAAGAGTGTGGTAAAGGAGACATACTTTTCCGAGGCATTCCATCTTAGTCCTCAGGGGTAGCAACGCATCTGTGGCTAACCTTAGGTGAGACTTTGATCTTACCTAGGGTTGATTACTGATGTCCATGGGCGGCAGTAGCCACTTACCATCAAGAGAACTGCATGCTCGTTTGCTACTCCCAAAATAGAAAGAAAAAAATTACACAACATCGATTAAAAAACCAACGTTACTCTATCATATCATAGAAAAATTCTGGCGAAAAGGACCCTTACACAAATTTATTTCTAACGGAAAATATAAGAAAGTATTCGGTGAACGCGTCAGAAATATTTATTGAAAAGACATTTACGACTCTGGCCTCCCGTCTGACCTTAACCTTAGCATCATGAATCTCCCGCCCACCCGAATTCCTTTCAACCCACAATATTTTGTGGTTTCGACAACTACCGTACCGTACTAAAAACTACTGTTATAGTATACTCCTATAAGGTCAGTTCCAAACAATGCTACTATGCTACTAAAAGAATTTATTACTATACGCATGTATGTATGTCGATTTAAATGTATACAAGCATCTGTTTCACGGTAAATTAGCTTAAAATTACACGCCACTAAAACACTAAACACGTAACTGATTCAATGAACATTTAATTATATTCCAAAAGGTTTTTATAAATTCCATTCAATACCCATATCATGCAGGTGTTTAAAAGTAATTAGTCCGTCATCTTAGGGAGTTATATTGGCGTTACTAAGCTAATTACGAATTGACTTGATAGCGTAACGTGAAAATGATTTTTATATCACTATTTTTACAAAATTATTTTTGAGCGTCAATTTAAAATGTCTATTAGTGAGACAAACGCCTAATTTCGTCATTCCAGCGGACTCCATTAAACAGTCCATCATGTATAACCAAATATTTTTAGATAGCGTAAATATTCAGTGAACTTCTGCGAACGGGTGAATGGGAAATTCGACATCAGAGACAAAATTAAGAGATCCCAATCAACATTATTTCATTCCGATTGAGCTTCGTAAAATTACTGTGTAAATATTTTAACAGGGAGTTGTTGATTTTATTTTATGTACAAGTCGTAGGATGATATTTATTTTTAATTATGTTTTTGCGTTTGTGCGGCAGTATGGGTGAAGGAGAGATACTTTTCCGACTCTTTCCAACTTAGCCCTGAGGATTAACAACGCAACTTTGCCTAACCTCTGGTGGGATTTTAGTCCTATCTGATGTAGATTATATACATATATCTTAGGGCTTCTTACCATTAGGATGACTGCTTTCTCGTTTGCTACTTCCATATTAGTAAAATAAAGTATAAGTAGAAGTGGTAAATTAGCTTGTAATTCTTCCGTACTGTACTCTACCTTGAGAAGAATTTAAGTCCTACCTGAGAGCAGTCCTGTTGTCGCATTATCATAAAGTAGTGCAACCAACCCAAGGTACACGACACTTATAGTTTTTTTATCAGATTTAAGTATCAAACGAACTTGCAGTCCACCCGATGATAAGTAGTCAATGCCGTCCATGGACATCTGTAAGCAGCTTAATAGTAGTACCATACTATAAAAAAAGACTAAATTACATAGGAATAGTAACAAATATGTTAAACTAGCTGAGCTCGCGGTTTCACCCGCGTTTAAAAGAAATGTAACGTGACATACATTAACCGAAATTTTATATCTCATTAGAAAAAAAAAACCTAATTTTAAAACATTCTTCATTGGTGCTTCGCTCCTGTTGGTCTTAGCGTGATGATATATAGCCTATAGCCTTCCTTGATAAATGGGCTATCTAACAACGAAAGAATTTTTCAAATCGGACCAGTAGTTCCTGAGATTAGCGCGTTCAAACAAACAAACTCTTCAGCTTTATAATATTAGTATAGATAAGTATAAAGTATAGAATAAAGACACCGCTTAGTAACAACTTAAGACATCTTCGTAGTAAAAATACATAATTGATTTGTAGTACACCCACATTTCTATTTTATCTAAGAATAAGAATAAATATTCCGAGCAAGGCTACTATACCCGGCACACATATGTCGATAAGTCATGTATTATCCTTTATTTCGCCTTTAAGGACGACATGCCAGAACTTTCTTTGTAGCATACAAATTTTATACAATATTACACTAAACTACGTGCCTACGATACCGCTCGCGTTCACTACTTTATTATGATACGTATTGCTTATTTTACTCATTACCAACTCACAACTGTCGTTATTTTTTATCAACTCAAAACTGAGCGCGGATTTCCACTTAGAGTCAGGGGAGTTTAATTATAGGAGACTCAGACAAACATTTCTTTTTGCAAATATATGTCAATTACAGACACGCAGAACTTTCATTTATCTTTACAAATAGTTTTATACTTACATATAAAAATGAGATGGTGTGTGCCTGTGTGTAACTCAATCACGCACAACTACTGGTCCGATTTACATGAATTTTTACATGGATGTACCTTATTTAACTGGTCAGTCTATAGGCTTCTTATAACGTCACTACACCCTTTGCTTGCAATCTTTCATATTTCCATTTTAAATAAAAAAGAACGCTATAAAATAGCAAACGTTTGATGGCATATTCGAGGTTAACATTTAATTTTCTATTCGAAAGGTCCTTATCACATTTTATGTACCACCAACAGTTAACGAGTAAAACCTAACTTTATGTATGTATATAGTAGGATGAAATCATTATGATTGAAATCGATTTGCTTTTTCAAATAACGGGATATATCCAGGTAGTTTTCTGAAGGTTAATTTCTACAGCGTGTAAACTGCACACATGA
>MOOZ01000189.1:192806-205005 GCA_002930495.1 Cecropterus lyciades
TAAGTAAAGTCACAGACATCTGGTTGCATTTAAATAACCGAAATGGTTAAAGTCGTATCGAGGCCATTTTCAAATTGCCCCTTTTAACTATCTTATTGCCCCCTTGTGGGGCGTGGGGCAAGAAGGGCAAGAACTGTTTCACCTAATATGTGATAGTATGTCCCCGGTCGAAACATTACTCCTGCCACCTCAACCTTGAAACAAAATTATTTAAAAATAGAACCAAAAATCTCAATTTAGTCCAAATGAAGTCGAGTATACATATATGTATTGATCACTGTGGTCGGAAACGGAACGGGATCGCCGGCACGATGAAATTAACTTGCTAATACACTTTGGATCCCCAGTAATCCTATTTTTGTAACTGGTAAACTACATCGATACCAATATAGTAGGCGAAATTAACTTTTATAGAACTATTTTATTTCTGCCTACTAGCCGGTAAGCACTGTTGTGTCCTGGTTTGAAGGATGTAAGGGAAACACACTTATCGGCGGTCCAATCTAGTCCTCATGGGTAGCAATGCATCTGAAGCCAACCTCAGGTATTATATCTGGAATTGATTAGAAATTTTTATTGACGGCAGTGGCCACTTACCTCGGCATGAAGTGCGTGCTGGTTTGCAACTTCTTTACTCAACCCTACACTTCAAACCAGAATACAGCAACGCTCAACACTAAATGTAAAACATTATTTTGAAAGAAGCCAATAGTCAGACTTGACTCTTTCTCGTCTTCGCCAATATACCATATTGATCATTTTTTTTAATTATTGAAGTAGCAAACGAGCATGCAGTCCACTTGATGGTAAGTGATCACTGCCGCCCAAGGATATCCGTAATCAACTTCATATAAAACACACGCTTTCTACACTCATAGTCCCACACTAGGATTTTCTTCTGTATCGTGGGTGCCATGGACACACAAAGACGAATACACAAAAACCCAGACCCAGAACAAAAACCTAAACTCATCATTCAGATTTCTGACTGGCCGGGGATCGAACCCGGGACCTACTGCGTGTCAGACCGGTATGGTGACCGCTCCGCCACGCGGGTCGTCATAGTATAAACAAATTCATTTACATTTTTTTAGAAATGAAACAAATTTTAAAGACTAAAACCTAGAAATGAGTTGAATAAAGTTGTATTACTATTAAAGCTTTTTAATTCCCAACTGCTGAGTCAACTCGCAGAAGCGGGCCGCAAACTTACTAAGCAATTACTATGCGCCCCAGATTCAACACGTCCAACTAAGCCAATAGTCGGCAATTAGTTCAAAACATTACTCGTTATTCTATCATTAGCAAACCCTTAAATAAGTTTAAAGTAAATAGTAAAGGTTACAATACTACAGGAACCCTTAAAATGCGACAAACTAACAACTACTCAGTAGGTACAATACATAATATTCTTTGTTCTATATCAGAATATTCAATTCCACAGCTGGACATAGTTCCCCCCATAGTTCCTTCCTCCCCTTTTAAAATTATATAGTCATCTATGTCACTCTGCAAACTAAGACGATTCCAATGATATGCCATAAGTCTTAATACGTAAAACCGTTTGACCTGTAACGCGTGAAAAAGAAACGGATATGCATACTTACATACAAGCATACGCTCGAAAAACACTATCCTTACGAAGTCCGGTAAAAAGAGAGAAAGTGGTGCTGTCTGAGACCGACACTACACGGCACAATTCTTTCTTGAGTACTAGTAACGTAGAAGCACTATGACTTTGCAAATTTTCTTAGAAATGATAATAATGTATTTGAAGCTACTGAAGTAGGAACTAAACTTTTGACTGCTGAATGAAGTCAAGCTAGAAACGATCTACAAACTCGAAACTAGGCAACGTTCCACTCTAAATTATTCGTAACTGAAAGACTTACCTGGTCCAAACTTCTTCTCAATGTAATATTTGTCACTTGATATAGAGGAAGAGAATATCTTCGAGATCGCAAGCGAAATTACATAGATTGTCGGCAAGATTTGAGACGTAGTGACCGTATCAAATTGCGGTGATACGACGCTTGAATCAATCCCATGTTGAAATCAAAAACATCCCCTACACAGAACAAAGTAAAATATTACGTGAAAATTTCTTGTGACTTACTTCGTATAAATGGCCAGACTGTTCTATTATTTATATTAAATTATTAAAGTGAAAAGTCCTTTAGGCGCGTTGGGCATTTTCTGAAATGGGTAACCATTGAACTCGCGATTTTGCTGCCGTAATCGATACCTCTGTAAACTATGTATACATATGTATATTACAGAATTTGCATTGCTTTGCTTTTGAAGATGGTAGAACTCTTTGTAGTTCGAGTCCGGACGTACAACCGCCATACCCATTTCTACCAAATAACAGCATTGTTGCGCTGTAGTGTTCTGGTTTGAAAGGTGTGGTAAGAGAGTCACTTTTCCGAGGCATTCCATCTTAATCCTCAGGGGTAGCAACGCATCTGTGGCTAACCTTAGGTGAAACCTTGATCTTACCTAGGGTTGAATACAGATGTCCATGGGCAACAGTAGCCACTTACCAACAGGTGGGCTACATGCTCGTTTGTTACTTCTATACTATATAAAAAAAAGTATTTTTGTACTCTTCTGTGGGTAGTCCTCCTTAGAATATCCCAATCTGGGGATATGAATGCAGAAAGCTATTTCTGAAAATTATCTATATTTTTATCACTATTTATAGCTGTGCTTATTGACCTTTCCCAGTACATAACATTCCCCGCATCATTAACTTAGCTATTCTTACTCGTAACACACGATAAACTACGCCTTGCTGTACAAGACACGTGCGAGAAATAGTTCTGCATCAAATACCTTAACCTACTTAAACTAGTAACATCGTTAAAAACATTATAACAAAAAAAAACCGACTGCATAATGCTTAATACGAGTTTTCGTGAAAATAGTCAAGAAAAAAAGGCGGCCAAGTGCGAGTCGGACTCGCAGGCGAAGAGTTCCGTAGCATTATCGATAAATAAAGTTGAACAGTTCTCCAACATAAGTTTTTTTCATAATGTTTGTATGAATTACAAAGTTATGTTATTCGCTTTTAGAAAAAGTGCTTTTAGAAAATATTTCAAAAACTGTCAACTGTATCTTGTTCGAACCAATTTTAGTTGAGAGTTTTCCTTGACATCTACAACATATGTTTTATCCAGATTTTTAACTCTCTTAGTTTAAAAGTTAGAGGTGGGTGGGACACATTTTACCGCTTTGAAAGCGCTTATCACTCAAACAATCGACTTTGAGAAAAAATGGTTTTATAAACCTTAATGTCATTTTTGAGGACCTTCTATACAAACCCCACACGTGTAGTTAAGAAGGATTATTTTTTGAGTTTCAGTTCCATATATGGGGGTATTATATCAAATTTATGAAACTGTTCTAAGATTAATGTAATTGGCTTTATGAATATAACTTCGTCTTATTTTTTCGAGATATGACAAATTCGACTTCCTGTGTCGATATGTTAGTCCAGGTCATAAACTGCATGCTAAATTTCAACGAAGTCCGACCAGTAGTTTGTGTGTCCGAAAATTTGTGAGGTTGTACCTCACAAACATTCGCACTTATAATATTGATAAGATTTTCCAAAGAATTATTTTAAGAGTTTAGCTTCTGTATGTATGGATGTTTGTTTGTATATCCATTTCTTAAGCACAAGCCCAAATGGATTGCTACCTTGATGTCATATCATTACAATCGTTTCAGTTTGCAAAGTGATGTAGGCAATTACTTTAAATGTGGCGCCTGTGAACAGAAAAGAAGAGGGGAAATGACGCCGTTTTTTTAACATATCAATATAAATATCAAATAAAAGCTACCAAAGAGACCATTACAAATATTTGTTTATATTTTAACTCTTAAAAAGCGTTTAACTCTAACTCTTACCTTAACTAACTACACAGTAGAGTTGTTTGTATTCATAATAATCTCTTGTTATTATCGTGTCGCGATAAACGTGTTATTAACGGACCGTCTGTCCGAACGGTATTGAATCCCGTCAGATGTGTCCAAACGAATTTTCCGTGATGAATCTGGCGAAAATTGTACGAAATATTTTTGTGTTACAGAATTTCATGAATAATATATGAGGGTTGGAATGTCATTCAGTAAGCGACTTACATACCCATTTCTATTTAGGAACTTAATGGAGTATTTTTAAACGAAATAGGATAAACGAGTATACATCATACGTAATGTAAAGTTCACCCTGTTTAACACTTATTTTGAAAACGTTTCAAAAAGATTAAAAAATATAACAATTCAATAAATTTTAAAGGGTACACGTCAATGGTGTGAACGCTGGTGTTTATCATATGTTTGTTTTACGTCAGTGTTAAGCGCTGCTTACTATCTTTAGCAGTGGTCTAAGCAAGAGACAGTTAAACTAGATTATTTTTTCAGTTAAATTTTTAGCTTCACTTGTGGCTAACTTCGAGTAGGACTAAACTCCTACCAGTATAGTATACAGGATGAAATTTCCCCGTGAACGTCCCTAATTCCATACGACCACTAACCATAAGCTTAACTGATTGCCTGTATGCTGCTTCTGTATCATAAAAAAATACTACAACTGCAAGTAGCACATACCAGAATACATTTACTAAATGCACATTTACTAAACACACACATTTGTTTCGTTCATACACACTCATACATTTTATTAACACGCTGCGCCGAAATGGAAAATCACCGAAATCTAATATCAAAAGCTTCATAAGAACTAATCTTGCCAGTCAGTAGATCAAACAAATGCGTGCCATAAAATTCACAAAAACAGATTTGTGAATTTTAATCAAAAAGTCATCAAACAAGTCCACAACGTTTAGGATATTCGCTAAAATTACCGTGAAATTCCCAACATCGGAATTATTGCGAATCGGAATACAAATATTTCGGAACCGGCATTCCGGTCGCTGAGTACATATTTGATGAGTCCCGAGGTTGCTCTTACATTATTTACCACCTCGCTAACTGTCTTGACTAACGGGAGTTTAAGTGGGACCCCACGACCTCCGTATGACCGGACTATTTATTTTAACCCTATTACAAAAGTTAAGTTGACCGTTAGTGTGTCTAACCTTTAAAATTGAAACTTTTAACGATAAATAATAACTTATCAGTAATAATTTTCGCAGAATAGATGTTGTGTTACATATTACCTTAATAATAAGGCAAGGTATTTCTAGTTAAGCATAACAAAAATACAAAATTAATTAACCCGTGCTACCAAAATGTAAACTATAACAAGCTTTTTGAATATAATTAATAATAACAATATATGATAGTAGATCTTCTCTTTCTGATATTAAGATGTTTGAAGAATAGATAATCATCAATGACTTTGAGAGAAAGGAACAAAGGATTGCACCAATTTTCACGACACGGCATCGTGTTTTCCATCTTACGATATCGAGTCGTGACCTCATCGATTTCCACTATAAGAAATCGCTTCGCAACACCTTAACGTCGTATGTTTTACTTTCTTTAATTGAAGTAGTAAATGAGCATTCTGTACACCTGATGGTAGGTGGTGAACGCCATCTATGGACATTTATAAGCATATAGAAAAGGGATTCTATCTGAAGTCCATCCCAGATGCGGTGCTACTCTCAAGGACTAAGATAGTCCCGAATATAAATGAGCAAACATACACTTCCACCGAAACGCAAGAACTGCATCACGCTAGAAATAGGAAATGGTAAGTAATTTCTGCCGGTTCCACATAAAGTCAATTAAAGATGCGTTGCCACTCCTTAGAACTAAGATGTTTGCCCCGTATTTAAGTAAACAATAATCGTACTACCACCTATAGAGCCTTAGTATAGATCATAAAAAGTTTAGCATGCATATAATTTTATTGATCATGACATTTCTTTGTCTATATTTAGACACCCATAAAACAGACGTATATCAATTTTACATTTTACACGTGTTTGGTAATATTCATAAAATATCCGGTATTTTGTTTATATTTGAATACATATTATTTAAAATAACAAATACTTATTATAATGACGTAAACTTGTTTAACACATATATTGTGGGTGTTCCATTTGTGGACGATTCAACGAAATTATCACGTTGTTTATACTTGTTTTGTGACTAGACACGATACGGCACGATACGACAAAAAATCTATATTTTATTTATCACATTGAAGAAGCAAAAACGAACATGATCGCCTGATGGTAAGTGGTTACTGTTGCCCATAGACATTCGTAAGCTATATTATATAGAACAGGGATTAGGGGTTAGTTTTAGATAGACTAAAGACCATCACAGGTGCGTTGCTACTCCCGAGGAATAAGATGGTCGCCTCATACATAAGTGAGCCGGTATGGACATAAGTTAGAAAAATCGGAGATGTGTAGAATTTTAACAATGACCTAAATTTACACCAAATGTATTACTACTACTACAAGAGAAATGGTTGTCACTTCGTAAGGAAATAATAAGAAGAATAAGTCCCGCGTTGGGCGCCAAAATTTTTAACTAAAATCATGATTAATTACTGAGCCTACTGTTAAACATACTCGGGACAGGACAAGTTAATTACTTATAAGGATGCGTAACGAACGTACTCTCTTAGTAAATAGAAGATAATTACGTACACGAAATTTATGTTTCTATTTGTACATTGAGAATTACCTCGCGTATTTCTTCGGGAATGAATTTGTGAATAAATGAGATAGAATTGAAAACACAGAATGTTGACGAATTTCTAAGCCGAATGTTATATTTTCCAACAAAAATCTGTTTTAAGTATACAGGAAGTATATGCGTAAATCAAAGTAATACGACTTTTTGCTATTATGTGATATAGAGCCACAAAGAGAAAGTAACTAATATTGTGTGCCATTGATTGAAGCAAGTTTTTTGCACTGGAAGTAGCAAACAAGCTCACAGTCCATCCGAGGGTACCGACTACGGGCGCCCATTGATTCAAGGGCGTCACCGCCACACCTATTTCTGCCTAATAACAGCAATGTTAAGCGCTGGCCTGAAGGGTGTGGTAAAGAAAAAATACTCATCCGAGATATCCCAACATAGTCCTCAGGGCATGAGTCTGATCTTATTTGGGGTTTATTACAGATTCCATAGGCGGCAGCGGCCACATAGCATGTGAATTGGATGCCCATTTGCTACTATAATATTATAAAAAAAACAACGCAGGGCTATCGTAAGTCGTTAGTAAGTACTGTAAATCATAGACGGAGGCCTAAAATTAATTATAATTTAAATAAACAAATGTTAAGTCTAGTCCCACTGTAACAATTTACATTTACGATACCATATACATAAGATTCACTAAAATCTATATTTAGACGTGTTAATATTCTCAGCCAGTGTCGTTATCCAACCTAGCTGAAAGCCGTATCTGTACCTCATATAATAAATGTCTAAAACGTAAACAATGTAACCAGGTATTATGCTAATTGTAATGAGAAACACCGCTTAAAACAACTCCCATAACGAGGATATTTAAATGAATACAAAATACGTCGAACGAAATTTCGTCTAAAATTTCACGAAGAGAAATTACTGACAAAACCCCTGAGTTATTAAGTTATATTCAAAGTGTAGAGAAATATACTTGAAAGCGGCGAATAACCGCAGAACTGCGGCGGGGAAATAATCGAAGTATTTGCCAAAACGTTTTTGTCGAAGTTACCAATTAAGCTGGTTCACTTTACTTTTTAAGTGGCTACAGCAACATGACACTCCATCCTGTGCCTGTAGTACGAGTTTATTACCTTTCCTGAAAACAGTCTCCGTATTCGTTTCCGCCCGTACGTTCCTAAGTACGTAGCACGCTTACATTTCCCTTTTCGGCCATACCTTGCAATATAAATGCCCCTTAATCGCTCAAATTAAATACAGGTATACAACTCTTAAAACAAATTCTTTACGGAGAAAAGGCGAAAACGACTCCGTAAAACGTGGGTTCCCTAAATGTTCCATTTACGATTTTAACTTGGACCGAATCGTATGAATATAAAGTTATTAAAATAAACTTAGAACAGAGAATAATAAAGAACACATTAACATTGAAAATGCCGAGAGAAAAGGAATAACAAAGTGATTGCTAAGATTTATTGACACAAATAACACGGCAGTAAATACAGCCATAATACAAGCAATAAATTGGTATTGGAAACTAAAACGTGCTTTATGTTTCAGAAAAACGCTGGCAGCAATCCTCGCGTGAAATACTTACTTTACGATCATATGCGGTAGACCTCCTGACGTTTACCTCTAGCGGTATCACCAATAGACTAGGTTTTCCATCCATCAGCCTTGGAGTCCGCTGCTGAACATAGGTCAGGAACAGGAACATAGGTCCTCTAAGGGGATAAGGCGAAAACTCTTAGGGGACACCTAAGGAGTTCTTGCCTTAGGGGCATAGGGACCACTATTTAGTATAGTACACTATTTATATAGAAGTAGAAAACGTACATACAATCAACTTAACGAAAGTGGTCAATGCTGCACATGGACATCTATATTCTACCCCTGACGATCTAATAAATGAGAATTATTCTTATCTGAGGTTGTCTACAGTTGCGTTGCGACCTCTGAGGATTAAGTTGGGAGTTGGATAAGTATGTCTCCCTTGCTACACTCTTCAACCAGAATACGATAGCGCTTAGCACTGTCTGTTTGTATGATCCTTTAATTAATATATTTATAGTAAAAAAGCCGTTCCTCCCCCCTCTTTTTCCCCTATTTACAGGCGCCTTTGGACAATCTGGAAACTTGAACGATTCTAATGATATGTCATAAATCACAATCTATCACACCTTTTGGGCTTTAGCGCGTGCCAAAGAAATCGACATACATAAACCAAACATACGTATATCATACATACGTTCGAGAAACATTACCCTCCTTCTGACGCAGCAGGTAAAATGATAAGTTACATTATTCTTCATTAAAAGAACATTAAAGAGATTTACTGCAGAAGCATATACTCACGTCAATGGAACATAAGCTCTAAATAGTCATTTGGAAACAGTTTCACCAACCTACTTTAACGCCACTCGGTTGTCATAAATATTCAATACATATATCAGGGAATCGCCCTGTAAACTAAAATCTGCATGTGAGATTTGCATATAAATAGGATTAATTTAGCTCCCGGCTGAAATTTATGTAAATGTAACTATGGGAAACAACCACAATTTAGAAATGATTAACTCGAGTATTAACAGCCTGTCACATATAATATTATACACGTACAAATACAAATATCTTTATTCATGAATATAGGTAGTACACGTGTTTGGGTTACATTTTCATCTTAAGCTCTATGTTCGACACGTTTGAGTATACGAATTAAGTCAAAATTTAGAATTTAATCACACTTCAATGTATCATATGCTAAATGTAATAGCAGCTATAAATTATTAAATCAAACATTTATTGATAAAAAGAGACAATAACATCCACTAGAATAATAATCATAATACAATTGTGGCGACCTCCCGCAACTCATCAACAGATGACGTCACCGTATTCTGAATCACGCTATCGGAGTTTTCTCAACATGCTGCATATATACAAGTTCCGAACAGAAACTGTCGGAGCACGGTTGCTCCCCAGGCATGATCAACTAGCCTGGCGGGAGATCTGCCTTTGCCAAACAATAATAAAAAAAAAAAACATTTTTATACTTACATCTGTCAAAAATTTATCGATCAAGTAATAACGTATTTCTAGCTTGAAGCGATTCGTGCGTTTCGTTGAAAGGATGTGGGTGCGCCAGATTATAATATGGTGGGACCACCTTAGTTTTTTATTTTTTTTAAGCAAAGGAACATGCAATCCTCTCGACGCTAAGTGGCCACTACCGCCCTTAGACATCTGTTATCAACCCCAAATAAAATCAGTTTTACCTTCGGTTAACCACAGATGCTTCACTTGAGGACTAAGTTGGAATGCCTCGGATAAGTATATCTTCTTTCAAATATCCTTCAGACCAGAAGATAGCAATGCGTAACACTGCTATAATTAGGCCGAAATACATAGGTGTGGTGGTGATGCTTCAGAAGTCGAACCACAAAGAGTTCTACCACCTTTGAAACTTACTTCTCAGGATTAACAACGAGTCTATAGTTGATTTCAGATGGAACCGCTGTTCTTTGGGAGTTGGTTACATATCTCTATGGGCGGCATTGGCCTTTTATCATAACATGGAACTTGCTAGTTTGCTACTTTAATAAGAAAAACGTTAAATAGTATGAAACAGGGCAATGTTGAGATGCTTTAATGTGGTCAGGTGCGGTGACAGGGGTTGAAGTGTGGCGACGCGAGGAGAAGAGGGTGAGATGAGAGGTGCAATGACTGACTTTTGGCGGAGCCGACATTATTGAAAAGAAATAAATTATTGGCTAAAGAGTAGACATTATGATTATATACTGGTTAGTACCTGCATCATTGCCTGTTGTGTGAACACAATTCATAATAAGAAGGGTTTTGATCATAGTAATCCACACTGATCAATTTATAGAACGTATAGACGACTTTTTCCAGCATTCTCTAACATGTATGTTTGTTCAAACTTATCCTTCACCGTTGACATTAGAATAAAACAATAAACATGTATAATATCCTTAAGCAGTTTGTATGTAAACACGAATCGAAATAGCGCAACTTCAAACTGGTTTTATCTTATGCGCATTTAATACAGATACAGAAAAAACTACAACTCTAAACAAACGGAATAGTTGTCTGTATTTTTATTAAAACACAAAGCTTTTTTCTATTTTTAAGTTTAATTATCACGCGAAAACATTATAAAATGGTCGTAACTGGCACTAGCCGCCTGCATCAGAACATAAAGTCGCTTCTTGTGACGCAACAATGCTCTGGTCGAATAGTTCACGAGAAACGAGAAGCGAAATTTGAGAAATATTTTGGTATAAATATGTATGTATGTCCATTTCGACGACCCGCGTGGCGGAGCGGTCACCATACCGGTCTGACACGCAGTGGGTTCCGAGTTCGATTCCCGACCAGAAATAAAAGACCTAGTGTAGGGCTATGACTGTAGAAAGCGTATTTCTAGGAAAGGCCAATCGGCTTGACGGATTGTAACATATCACGAAAAAGAGGGGGAAGGGACAATGTTTTGTATTATCATAACAATTAGAAATCAAATGAAAGCTAGTAATAGACCATTAAAAAAGTAAGAACACTTTAATGTTACTATGTTGATGAGAAAGCTTTCCCGACTGCTTACTGAAAAATCTACCAAAACAAATTTGTTACCGCTTGCTGCACATTATAATATATTATTATATCTATTTAAATACTAAATTTTCACTTTTAATTTACATAGGCATTTTGTTTTTATAATAATTTATATAATTATCTAACATTTAGTTGCTCTTTCATGTATTCCGTGAATCAATACATCACGCGCATATAGCTTACTCGCTGTACCGATATGACGAAGTAACCGATCACGAGAGTTCAATCTGCGGAATTCCACGAACCATTGCCACCACGAGAGACACCTGTGAAAACAACACCAGCTACTCGAACTAAAACAATGACGTATCGAATCTTACATCAACATACATATCAGAATATTCATCGTGAGTTTATGGTAAAATAATTATAATCAAATGTATCGTCGTCGCTAAAATATAAGTATATATATAGATACTACCTACATAGTTACGTCGATCTGTTTTATATCTTGCTGGTCACTAGTTCTCTCCCTGCAACTGAGGGAAGCCCTAAGCACACCTCTAAATATAATTTTTATAATCATCAAACTAGCATACCAGACAGACTACCGTACCGACACGCAGTGGGTTCCAAATTCGATACAAGGCCAGATATGCCTTGAAGATGAATTTAGTTTTTAGTTCTGGATCTGGGTGCTGATGTATCTGTTTTTGTATGTGTCCATAGCTTCCAAAGAGACCGACCAATCCGATCAAATGAGATGATCGGATTGGTCGGTGAGACTATGAGAAATTACTTGAAACTACTCCGAACGAAACCTTGCGAACGCTATATTTTTACTGCCTCAAAGTGCAAATTTCACGTAAGGTCGCTTTTATTTTCACCGTGCGAAATAGCACTACATTTCTATAAGAAAATATAACACCTATTAATATGTTATTGATAAATGACAAAGGGAACTAACAAAAACATTTAA
>MOOZ01000189.1:228247-241623 GCA_002930495.1 Cecropterus lyciades
CCTCGGAAAAGTATGTCTCCCTTACCACACCCTTCAGACCAGAACACAACAGCGCATAACACTGCTGTTATAAGGCAGAAATAGGTACGGCGGTGGTGCTGCCGGAGTCGAACCACAAAGAGTTCTACCACCTAGTTTATTTCGGATTTCCGATAGCTTCGGTTACGTTTAGGGAACTCCATAAAATCCCTGGCCTTTATAATTACAATGTTATATCTGTTCTATTTTTATTTTTTGTTACGTAAATTAAATAATTGCTGTCTTGTCTACATTTTATTTGTTCCGTCATATAACAATAGATAATTACTGGATACCTACTCGCGCATACAAAAACATATCGCGATCTAAATAGATTATTTCAACGAGACCTGTGAACATCCTTGACCGTTCGTGTATTGTGCGAACCGCTAAAATTAGCGCGTCGTTATAGAGCTGTTGTCTTAATTAGTTCCAGTTGATTTGTTTGGATCTCTCAATTGAATCGGTACTAATGTAGACGAAATTTTATGTGTATTAAATATGTTCTTATGTAGTGCAAGAGTGATGATTTATTATTTTTACGTAATTCGATATCAAATAAAATGACTGAATAACTTTGTAATGATATACACATAAATCTAACTAGTTTACGTGGTTATTCATTTCTGAAACAGATTTTGATTGGACTAATTCAAAATTTAAAATTAGTTCCGACGAACTTTTGTACCGATCGAATTTTTTTGTACACTTCGTAAAATACGTCTCTTTTTGAATAGCATACTAACATGAACCCAACAAAACGCACTTAACTTAATCAAGAATAGTCACTAATCAAAAATCTCTGTACAATATCTATATACAAGGCCAACGTACTATAGCCTCCTCCTCACGAAACTACTCACCAACACGACCACAATACAATAAAATATCCCGACGAATTTCAATATTAACCACCTACCTACATCGTAATCTGAATGCACCACAAATCATCAGAACCGATAAATCCAGCAGAAACGCGGTGCGACGGAGACCGTTATTGCAACATCTTATAAATTCCGAGACCATTCTGATATAAAAATATCAACGAGATAAATAAAATGAACGGGTCTCGCAGATTTCTAACGTTCAAAATCTCTGGTGCTTTTGTGATTCTGCAGGAAAATGATAAATAGATACTTTGGTATTATTAGAAGATTCGACTGTCTACAGTCTACACAATACGTGAGGATGTTGTCGAATATATTCAGCGGTTTAAATATATTCGCAGATATTATTTCTGCTCTATAGGTGCCGTATAACGATGTTGTGAACTGATCTGAAAGTAATTGATGCTTGTTAAGTAAACGAATGTAATGAACGCTAAACCGTGCATTATTCTATCCATGGGTGTTAGTATAACGTTGTTAAGAGGAGAGTCCAACGGTGGCGGTCGGCAAATTTCTGCATTTTTTGCATAGGGTGAGCCTATTCAAAAGAGAGGTTCGGACTAAAAGGACTTCAAAATTAGTCGCACATAAGAGGGGTCCGGACCCCCTAAACTCCTCCTTATATACGCCTATGAATCCATCTATCCACTTACATGCCCGTTTGCCAATTACATCATATGAGACCTGGGTACTCAGTTCGGAGTTACGGATCGCATTAGTGAGACAAGGACAGAGATCAAAAAGGAACAAAAGGGATTCACCAAGCTGCACTGAAGCTTTTCTATGCTTAATAGAAACGTAATTTTTGGAAAATCATTCAACATTCTAGTTGAGTACACACAAGTACTCAACTAGAATGTTGAATGATTTTCCAAAAATTACGTTTCTACACGAGGACAAGGCAAGGCAAGCCGTAGACACCGCTTTAGGCCATTTTGGTGATGAGTAACCCGCATGTACACGTTATAGTGCTAATTATCTCCAATTTAATTCCGTATATCTGAATAGACAGAAGAGGGTCCCCTCTTCTGTCTGGAACTTTTTGTAGGTAAAATGTGGAGTAACTCTAAACAGTACGCTTTTCGACTTAAGTGTGGTGGAAGAAGATTCGGATATCCGACAAGATTTGACATCTATCAGGACTGGACTGAGCGCTTTACGTGTCCTCCAAAGTGCGGAAGCAACTAGCGATCATCTGACCAACTCATGACCGCGCAAAACGTCGCTTAATTTTGTAGATCGATTACGATCTACACAAACCACGGGTTAACGCGCATGTAACGCCGAACACAATTTAAAACATGCTAATCTTTTTTGCCTATGACAACAAAGTGTCACTCTTTGTTGTCATAGGGCACAAGGACATCAGAAGCATACAATCATTATATCATAAATATACACTAACTTGTGACGTGACTACATCATCCGTATTATATAATATAACTACTAACAATTGTTTATTTATTTATTTTTACTGTTAAATTTTTGCATTAAGCTTTTGACAAATATTTCAATTATTTCACATTTTTTTAAGACTGTGTGATATGAACAAAAATGGATCACAAAATCATTGTAGCCTATGGACATTTAAATAATGTTGATAATTTAAAAGCAATGTACCATAATCCATTTAGCATTTTGGCTTGGATATTTTGGAATCCCAATCTCATCACAAAAATCTCGGATGTGTTCGTGTGACTGACTGCCCATCATGCCCTTTGAAGTAAAATGCTGCTTCTTCTATCTGATACAAAATGCCAATTATATTTGTTTCAGTAAAGTTATGCAGGTTTTGATGATCAGATTTACTTTTTGCCCAGACCATACCAAGTGCAGTCACGGACTAGAGGGATTTGTATTAGATTTGGGTAATGCTAGGTTTTAAACGTTTCATAAAAAATTCAAGGATAATTATTTGTATATCCTTAAAAACTAGTTATTGAAGATATAACAAATAGTTACATTTGCAAGGATTTTGTTACATTGTTTAAAAGTGGTTTTTATCAATTTTTTTTTATTAATGATGTAAAATAGTTATGCAATAAGCAGTGTTACATCGTGACTGTTTTAGACACATTAGTGTTATTTATTAACACATATTGATTGTGGAAGAAACTTTATTACATACTCATAGTCAATAAGATTTACATAAAATTAGGGGGATTTAATGATGACAGTGTGCTTATCTTTTATTTGTATCTTTTACTAACAATAATTTTATAGCCAATAAGAATTATGGTATGATAAAAATATTAGCAATTTCTGGAATGTTGATTTTTCATTTTAATTAATACTATAAAAATATGTGCTAAAATTTTAAATCAACACATAAAGACATAAAATAATAAAAAAAGATGAATGATTTTTCATTCCAATAAGACTTTATTTACAAAATAATGAATATTTATATTACAGAAGAAATACACAACATTTTCCACAAATTAAATTTCATCTTTAATACCTTCGTGTTTTAACTGAGCAACTATATTTTGTACATAAAATCTAAAATTGCTGGACAACATTTGCGCACCTTATAAAATAATTTTACGCTCGTCCGTACGTCAGAACGCTTCAGTGCCAAAACGAGTGCGAATGTATTGTACCGACATAATCCCTGCAGTTCATACGTTTACTATTCACTGAGCAATGTTTACGGAAATTAATACAGGTACCAGATAAGATGTTTGGAGTTGTTATCAGCGTGTAAGGCCGGCCACACGCGTACCGGACGCACCTATGCATTGTAAACAAACTGACTATTTATAAAATCCTTAACCAATCACGCGCGGAATAAGCGCGCGACGGTAACCTACTCACCATATAAAGTCCTTGCAGTGGGAACAGAAGGTGGGCTGCTTGAAGAACCTCGGCATGAACTTGTGGTCCTTCACCAGGTAAACATTCTTCTTCTTGAGCGCTCCCTTGCGACCCCGAAGGCGCATCGCCTCCCCCGCTTTCGGATCAATAACACCATCATCACAATTATTCTCCTCGTCCGCCATGGCGACGCGGTCCCGCTAGGACGTGGAGAACTCGGAAATAATTAATATCTCACAATATCCCGACCGTACGTCCGCACAACCGCACTACCGTTCTCGACGGAACGTCATCGTGCTTTGACAAATTCGCAGCTGGGCGACTCGCGTGTGTCAATGTCAGCTGTCAATTAAAATGTGTTACCAGTTTCATAAGCTTCAATCCTACTGTTGTTATGATATATTTATTCAACTGATAAATATAAAGGTTTTAATGCAACACTGTCGTGTGATATATTTTTTAAATATTGCTACTGATAGTTACTTAAAGAAGTTGAAAAAATTGGCCCACTGCTAGAGTTTACAATATAGGTCTTTTTAAATTTATCAGAATTAAACCATATCTTTTATTATAATGTACAGATGTAATACAGATGTATGACTAGCTCTTACGCTTTCAGATTCTTCTTCCATTGATTTAACCATAACTAAAAAGTGAAGTTCAAGGTAAAGTGTAACGTTTCAAGGAAAAACAATAAACGTGTTTCTCAATCAACTTTATAACTCTGTAACATCTACTTATATAAAATAAACCGGGTTACTTTTTATGTTTGGATTTTCTAATTCCGACTCGATGTATTAAGAATTATTTTAATTTTCAAGTGGGTCTTTATTATAACTTGTTTTATTTTCATTTCAAAATGTACCAATACCCAACTTTTATCTTTGGACTCATTTTAAATATTTTCAATTTAAATAAAGTGTCTTCTGAACTTTAGAATAATTTTGATTCTATGCAACTTTATATTTTATCTAATAAAGATGTTATTGAAATAAATTTAAGTATTTAATAAAACTTTATACTGTTGTTTATTTTAATGGAAATACTGAAAAAGTCTCTCTTAAATTTCATAAATTCAAATATTTAAACTTGATTTCAAGACGCATTCGACGCTTCGCCATTTGTACTTTGACAGCCTTCAAGTTTTCAACCGGTCTTGCGTATTTGTCAACGGACGGGGGGGCAGGCCGTTATTTAAATTTCACCAACGTTGTTCTGATAAATGGGTGTTTTCCTACCAGAATTTGGTGTGAAATGTAATAATTAGTTTCAACTATAATTGGTTTATCAATATTATTTAATGATTAAAGGCTGTTGTACCAATATGAGTTCGGAAAACTCAGATTCGGGTCCAAGCATAGCTTTATCGTTAGTGGCGCAGTTTGACGATATAAACCGTTTGAACAATGTTCTCAACGATGGAGCGGCTGAGGAATGTGAGTATATGATTTTATCCAGTTACGAAGCTAGTATAATGGTAAATCGTGCAATAAAGTTAGTAAATACGTAATTTTGCGGTATACGGCAGCCGGATACGGCAACGAATTTTACCCGCCTACCTCCTTAATATTATTATTTTGTTTTATTCAGTAATATTTTTGTATCTAGCTTTGCCTTCTCACGAGGTAAGAGTGTAATGGTGTAGTGGACTCACCACCTGTCCAGCATTAAAATGTGAACGAATATAAGTTGCCTCTTGCATTAACTTTAGACTCACGAATAATTTAATCTCGTCAAGTTGAATACTTATGGCCTGCTGAGTATCGATACAATGAATACCTGTGGCTATATACTGCGATTATTTTTATGATAAAGTACAATTCATTTTTGGAGGTAGAACTTAAGGTAATGTTTAAATAAATTAGTCTTGTTAGCGATTGTGATGTGACCTTACAACTTTCAAAAAGGAAGTGCAAAATACTATATTTACAACACTGAAACCTAACAAATAAATTCATCAGTTCCAAATCCAAAGTTTACAAATGCATCTTTACTTCAAACAATAAAAGAATATATAGATTTATTAAAATAAGCATGTTTTTGTCTACATGTTATGTTTTTTTAGATGTGTACTATATTTTAATAGCTTACTTTTTAAATACCTACTATATTTTGTTGACAAAATGTTGGTAACCTTACCTGCATGCTTATTTGCTGTTTTGTGTTACTGCAGTAATTAAATAAATGATATCATAGTAGTATGTGTGTTAATATAATATTATTGAAGCTGTTTCAGATAACCATAATAATCAGTGAACATTTAATTTGTATGTAGTGCTTAATGCCATTTGTGTTCCATACATTTTAAGTCCTCATTTCACAGGTTTCCTTGCATTCCTCAAACAAATGGAATGGGTCCGAGGACAGTGGGCCTCTGCAGAGGCTGAAGCAGCCAGACTGCAAACAGAGTTGGATGAGGCTCTCAGGACCCTGTCCAAGTGGGAGGCCAAGTTTGCGCACGTTAGGAAAATGCTGGACGGTGAAAAGAGGGAGAGGAATATTGTGATGAAGAAGTATAATGAACTGGTGGGTAATATTCTTTGTGCTAATCATGTGTGATTTCTTCAGACCTGAGCAATGGAGATGTCACAATGGAATGGTTGTAATATAAGACTGTTGAACCAATTTAAATTCAGAAAACTTTGATTTGGGAGCAAGCATAACTAGTGATATAGTTCAACAATATAATGATGATATCATAGTGGAATTGTTATAATATATGAAAAATAAAAGTATTAATGGAGGTCTGATAGATGCTGAGAGTTTGTTAACAGCAGTGTAGTTGTTTCGGGTACACTGCCTAAAATGATAGGTTGCTAATTTTCCATTTGTCACAAAGTAGACTGACCTGGCACAAGTGTCCATGTAGTGCATCTGTCACCTACCGCGTGTTTAAAATGTTACCTGCAGCTTCATAAATTGTACTCATACTGTTTTTCAACAAAGACATGTGAGCATGCAAACTCGTAAGTTTTAGGGTATGCCCTAAGTTATGTACTGTTTGTCAATCAACATTAAGAGTTTTATTTAGTAGATTTGAATCTGATATATATAAACAGTATGATTTTTATGATGTAACTTTTTATGCTTTCTTAGCTGTGTAGTCTTCTACTTTCTTACTATTCAAGCTAGCTTTTATTGCCCATATAAAAATAAGATGGTTAAACAAAAGAAATTAAATAAATTATACAAAGACTATAGACAACCCATTGCATTTCTTGCCAGATCTTCTCAGTTGAGGTTGTGTTTCTATCCAATGGTAGTGTAAGAAAAAATACTTCTGACAATCTTTGAAAACAATTTGATGACCCACGTGGCGGAGCAGTCACCATACCGGTCTGACACGCAGTGGGCCCTGGGTTCGATCCCCGGCCAGACAGAAATCTGAATGATGAATTTAGATTTCTGTTCTGGGTCTGGGTGTGTTCGTCTTTGTGTGTCCATGGCACCCACGACACAGAAGACATCCTAGTGTGGGGCTATTAGTATAGACAGTGTGTTTTTTTAAATTAAATATGTAAGTGCCTCCATTACCCTTAACAAAATAAAGATGTTTCGTGTCATTTAATAATATTTGCAGTGTTCTTCACCAATTAGTAGTTAATGTTTGCAATATTCTTCTTATTGTTTTCAATATTGTTATTTGCAGAGTAAACTTCTAGATATGGCCCGTGACCTCCTCTTCAATGACAATCGTGCCAAACTTAATGATGAAACACTGCAGAAACTTGCCTTCCTCAATGGCACCGCACAGCAAGATCACAATGCTAAACTCAGTGGTGTACCAGAACTTAACTCTACTGGTAAGTGATAATTAATAACAAAGCTTTGAAAGGGTAAATAAGATGAAAATTATCCGCCACATATCACTTCTTTTGAAGATAGTAGGAACTAATGCGTTTCTGACACAATTAAAATTTACTTCCATCTGGGCCTGTATGTTAAACATCCTTAGGCATAGAATATCATAAAAATCCAATCAATTATTTCATGATTCTTATTTAGTTGTTTAGGCTTTCAGAGATTGGTTAGAAGTATCTTATCGCTGTTCTGTATATAGAAGTTAAACTTAAAAATAATATTTTCATAAAACAGGCACTCTTCTATCGGAGATGTCATATTCCCGTTCCGAGGACGACCTAGATCTATCCTTGGCGTCGACTCGTCGCTCGTGGGTCCAAAGGGGTCAGTGGACAGCCAGGGAGAACCCACCAGCTAGCAAGAAACGACGTTCGTCATCGTCTTCAGCTACTAAAGTAAACTATTTAATAGTAACATTAATAATTTATTACATACTGCATAGATTTTTTTTATTATTTGTTATATGATACATTCCGAACGTTATAAATGCGAAAGTTTGTGAAGTTGTATGTATGTTTGTTATGTATGTTAGTTTATGACCCAGATTAATACATACAATACTTATTGCCATGTTGACCATGAGTCAGAGGTGAGCAGAGCTGTAGTAATTACCTAGTAATAAACCATAAAGTAACTTTAATGTTATGAAAAATCCAGAGCCTTGCCAAAGATTACCTTCAATGTGTCATTTTAGAAATTATTCATTTCAGATTTTTTAACAATATAAATCCAGTAAACATTGACTTAACCCAGAAGGGAAAAACAATAGAAAGTTAACAACTGAAAAAATTTTGACCTAAAAGAATGTATATTATATAGAGGATAAAAATTATAAATAACACGAATAATTATAAGAAATTGTTTTTATTTTAGAGTGCAGGAACACAGGATCACTAAATTACTTCTAAAAACACATTGATATTTTTTTTTTGTTTTGTTTTTTGTAGACGGTAGAGCTACAAGGTGGTAAAGTGCTGGCCACTGCAACCACTACTCTCACGCTCGAAAGGGCGCCCACAGTACACGACCTCAAACCACCACAGAACTTCGTAAGGACTTTATTATATAGTGAAATAAAATCTGCCAGATAGCTGATAAGTCTTTAATAGTTCTGATACACAATCTTGTATATATCATAAAGTATGTACACACCGTTGTCCATTGGTAACGCATTTGGATGGGTGACCGGTAGTGGGTAAAATCCATGCGCGTTTTGGAGCTCAGATAACTTTATCTGTCTATTATTGTGTTGTCAGTGACTGTATGAGTGATACCAAAAATATCTGCTATAGTTTGACCACTAAGATAGTCTTAAGATTCTACCACAATCTTTTAACAAAAGGCATGAACTATTTTATATACTATTATATACTTATAACTAGATATAAGTGTGATTGTAGTACCTACCCAGTTGAACTGCAGGTGGTACAATCAGTACGGTTCATAAAGTATCATTTTCGCGTATTCCAGGAACCAATATCGGAAAGCAGCGATGAAGCGCCCCCGCCTCGTAAACCGCCCACACGTTCAACGGCCCGCACTTCCATTAAGCAGGAGAAAATGGAGGAATGTACGCCATCTGCTCCCCCACGCTCTGGTAAGTTCTACATAAACTAATAATGTTAAAGTAGTATAAGTATATATAGAAAAAAAGTGTGGCGTACAAAGTACACACGTCAAACGTGAAAATTCTTTGGTAGTCTAATTTTGAAATCTCGTTTATGTTTATACTAATTTAACGCTTAAAGAGAGTCGAAAAGTGGCGAGAGAGATCCGTAAAAAATGTCTTTGAATTTTTTTCCCTCCTTTATAGAGTTATATTATCCTGGTACATTTTCGATACATATTTTAAATTCTATCTATGTAATACTACCGTCAAGCATATGACATAGATAGAGAGAAATTTATATTAATTTCGGTAAAAAGCAACGGACAGTATATTTGTCTCACCTCCATAGTTGTATTGCCCAAGTACATTATTCGATCGATTAACAAATCGATTTATTAAATTCGATTTTATTTTTTATACTACCGTCTAACATGTGAAATAGAGACAAATGTACCCACCATCGTTATGAAAAGAAATCGACAGTATGTTTTCGTCTCACTCACACGTTAGTACCAACTCTATTTACGTCCAGCCCTCACTCCTGAACACGTTTAGAACTTTCGCTCTAATGGTGTTCAGTTTCTCTCGAAACGCAGAATCTCTTTGAAAAATCCTTCATCTCCTCCATATTTATATGACAATAGTACATTTTCAATGGCCATTTAGGATGAATTTAATAATAAAAATGTCCCCCCATTTTCGTGGCGCGTTTCATCCGTATAAATTTTGCCCTCATGCGCGCAAAGAAGTTTCACTTCAAAAAGTAATATATGTCGGAGACGGACATTAATTTGGACGGTAAACGAAGCGCAGCACGAATTCTGACTGATCTCTCGAATCTGGAATTAACCGATATAAATGCATACAAAAAAAAATACAAAAAAAAGTGTAATTGTCACCTTTTAAGATAATTGTTGAATTTTTCACACAGATATAGAGAGCGCATCAGATACACCCCGAGCGGTGCCGCAGAGGACGCCATCGGTTGTTTCGGCGGTGTACGGCGGATCGCCCCGCGTTAGACCGAGACAACACAACTGCGTTACTAAGAACTTTTACAAGCGTGAAACATGTGGACCGTGCGGAAAGACGTGAGTGCCATAGTTTTATTTTAAAGAAATTATCAAATTGCACGTATTTGATCTAATCTTCAGTAAAAGTGAACTCTTTAATAAAGTAGATTGGCCTAAAGTTATAGGGCGTTTATTACTTACGTAAGGTGATTTTAGTATTATTTTGAATCCCTCTCATAGTTATGAGGTTTATTTTCTACCTCCTTACCTCTTCTTACCTCCACCCTTCCAATCTTATCTAAATGTTATTTTTGGGATTCAGCTATTTTTAATGGAAATCATTGAGAAGTCTAGAGACATAGAGAATATTTATCAAAATAATTTGTCAAATAATCCCTGTCTCCTCCTGTCCCCTCTTTATGTGATTTAAGATTTGGTATGATCCATTCGCCTCTAAAGTACGTAAGGTATTTAAAAGAGAATAGGAATGCTCTCTTATTACCTTCTGACATGGTTGGAATGTATTGTTTAAAATACAAAAAATGTATAATTGAAATTTTTTGTTATACTTAGTTATGTATTTTTTCGTCCTGGTGATGAGCGGCTTCTCCGTAAAACGGGCTGACAACACATTGTAGAGGCCCTTGCGAATCGTTTTGTGATTTATATTTAATCAATAAAGACCTTATTATATTCTATTTATTTCATCGATAGCGATTCTTTCTTTTCTTCGTACAATATAATTTAACTAGCATACCATCCGCAGTATAAAGTTCGCGAAGGTGGGCGTGAAGTGCGAGAACTGCCGCGCGCAGGCGCACTTCGAGTGCCGCGGCGCGCTGCCGCTGCCCTGCGTGCCGCCCGGACGCGCGCTCGCTCACCAGGTGCGTGCCTGGCTGGCTGGCTGGGTGGCTGGCTGGCTGGGTGGCCGTCTGTCTGGCTGATACTTGTACCTCGTTTAGATTTATACGCCACTGGTTGGCTGGACGGCAAACTGAATGGCTTGAACTTGTGCCTCGTTTAAAAACGATTCCCTGTTGGCTGAATGGCCAACGGCAATATACAATCCGCTATTGGTTATCTGGCTGGTTTTTTTTTTATCTGATTGAAATATCAAACGAGCATGCAGTCCACCTAATGGGAAAAGGTTACTGCCGCCCATAGACATATGCAACATAGTAAGCAACTTCCTACCAAAATGGGTAAAAATAAAGAATGCTATGGGTTTGTGGCAGGCCTATTTTATACATTTTCAAACAGAGCTATATTTGTCTAAAATCCGTCTTAAGGTTTTAAATTCAATAATCAAGTGAAATTTTGTGCTTTGGAAAATTTATCTTTACTAACAGTCATCATATCACTCAAAATGTGTTTTTTTTTTAACATCTATATTTTATGTCTTACTTCCACTTCATTCGCAACAAAATCTTTTCTAGGACGGTAGCATAGCAGACTTCACCCCAAGCAGCCCGCCAATGGTTCCCGCGCTGTTAGTCCACTGTATCAACGAAGTGGAGAAACGAGGGCTTAGCGAAAGAGGAATTTACCGCATTAGCGCTGTTGAGAAGGACGTCAAACGGCTTAAGGTGAATTTAATTATGATAATAATGTACCATGGTAATAACGGGCCAGCCCGTGCATTGCTTAGATGTAATTTGTACAAAGGTGAATTTTAGGGACTATTGTAAAATAGACAGAAAAGCTGATAATAGTGATTAAGTAAGCGTTTATGATTCTCTATTAAAAATTGTAAACTCTCGTCTATTGTAATTTACCATAGTCTCATAGACGAAGAGGTACTTTGAAAACAAATAATATTATTAAAACTTATTAACGTACAAGCTTTCATTTGCAATTTAATTTAGAGGAAATGTGTTCAGAAATGTTTGGTTTATCTGGTGCTGCAGTATGCGATACATAAAATTTGCAAAATGCATAATTTCGCGCTTCTAGAGCCAATTTAAGTTTACTTTGGGACTATATAACATATATTTTTACTTTTTTGTGGCAGTGATCGGTCTTATTTTTGTTAAAAAAATATTTTTGAAGCATGTGAACTACTGGATCTGTTAATAACTAACTCATTCACATTTGTCGCAAATAAAGTATATTGACGTGAAACGTTCTCTGCAGCAGCCAATAACTATTTAATTTACATTCATTTGTTTTTACACGTCAAGTGTTTACACTTTGAAGTTTGTTTACGTTAATCGCTGGTTCCGCAGCGGCCGACAGCCAACTCGTTTCCTTTCGTCACCCATTCATTCACACGTTCATTCACCATCTAACTAATAATTCCAGGAGCGTTTCCTCCGCGGCTGCGGCTCCCCCCAGCTCGCGAACGAGGACGTCCACGTGATATGCGGCTGCATCAAGGACTTCCTGCGCTCCCTCCGCGAGCCGCTCGTGTCGAGCGCGCTGTGGGCGGACTTCATGGCCGCCGCCGCCGAGCGGGAGCCCGCCGACGGCACGGCCGCCGCGGTGCAGGCGCTCAGTCAGCTCCCGCAGCCGAATAGGGACACGCTGGCCTTCCTCGTGCTGCATCTACAGAAGTTAGTATGCGATGTGTCGTACACGTCATCTTCGTCAACTTGGTATCATATTTATCGTAATTTCTTATAGTGATTAAACTACATAAGTTAGTATACGTAACATCATTGATGTTATCGGCACTTTTATCATCATTTCAATCAACGCAAGCGTCAATAGCCGCGGCTAAACCGAAACACGGTGGCGCACAAAGAAAAGCATTTGAAAAAATCGAGACATATCTTCTTTATAATCATAATCGTCAACATCATCATTTTACAATAATCGAATTTACTATTAGAACCATACATAACATAATCATACCATACCATCAATATCACCTTGATTGTCATCGTCATACTCTTCATTTGTTGGTTTGTTAGATCGCATTCGTTCATTATAGTCACATCGCAATTATAAAAATTAGTGGTTTTATTGTTTTGTCGTCATGGACGCCACCATAATCTATATAGATGTATATTATAATTATAGCAGCTTTTAACGTTTTTATTTACATGCCTTCCACATATTATCACCATCGTCTAGGATTGACTGGAATTGAAGGTGGTAGAACTCTTTGTGGTTCAACTCCGGAAGCACCACCGCCACACCTATTTCTGCCTAATAGCAGCGGTGTTGTGC